>AYEL01086275.1:0-38767 GCA_000484575.1 Olivierus martensii
TTATTGTACAAGTCAAAACTTGAAAACTGCTTATACTCAGTAATTACGCCATCTCGTAATTAGAATAATAATTAATTTATTATTCTAATTACGAGATGGCGCTAAACTTAGTTCAAAATTAATTCGAATCATTAAAAATCCGTTAAAAATCAAGGGATTAAATATGGCTGATTACTATAGGATTTGGATTAAGTTCCCTTGAGGTTTGGTTAGTATGTAAAAAGTTTAAGCTTTAAGACTGAGCCGGTCTATGTATTGCCTGGCTAGCGCCATTTGAGGGCCTGTGGCTAGATTTAGCCCGGTCAGGAGTAGATCTATCGGTAAGGTCCGATATCGCGAATCAAAAATTACGTCTAAATTAATATAACTGTCTGGAGAATTAATCTGCTCGTTGGCCTCGGTGGTCTAGCGGTTATGACGTTGGGACGTTAGCCCAAAGGTCCCCGGTTCGATCCCGGGCCGAGGCAGATTTTTTCTTCAGATAATTTAGTTAAAATTCTAGTTTAATTATTAATTAATAGATGGCGCCACTCATTGATTTAAATAAATTAATTACTATTCTAATTACGAGATGGCGCTAAAATTAGTTCAAATTAATTCGAATCATTAAAAATCCGTTAAAAATCAAGGGATTAAATATGGCTGATTAGTATAGGATTTGGATTAAAAGTTCCCTTGAGGTTTGGTTAGTATGTAAAAGTTTAAGCTTTAAGACTGAGCCGGTCTATGTATTGCCTGGCTAGTGCCATTTGGAGGGCCCGTGGCTACATTTAGCCCGGTCAGGAATAGATCTATCGGTAAGGTCCGATATCGTGATTCAGAAATTACGTCTAAATTAATATAACTGTCTGGAGAATTAATCTCCTCGTTGCCTCGGTGGTCTAGCGGTTATGACGTTGGAACGTTAGCCCAAAGGTCCCCGGTTCGATCCTGGGCCGAGGCAGATTTTTTCTTCAGATAATTTAGTAATATTTCGAAGAATGTTTTATTGATTCAGAAAAATACAATCCAAAGTGTGGACCCGAACAAAATATTCCCAAATTATTTTTCGAATATAATTGCAATAAATAAAATATATTTGTATAAAATCAATATTGATTATAAAATTATGTCAATACAATATTAAAATAAAATTGTGATTTTAAAAATTATTAATAGTTGTTGATTTTAATCATAGTTAAATGCTAATCATAAAAATAACAATAAATTTATTAATTATACATCATTTAGAAAGAAACGAATTGGAATAGTGGATTAAGTCATTATGTCAATTCATTTATTTTTTAATACTATTAATTTTAAATATCAAAACTGTGGCGCCATCTATTATCAAGTTGTCAAGATCTACTTTCTAATCAACTACTTACAATATATCGCAGACAAAAACTAAACAACTTTTACCTCCTCAAAATCTAAATTGCAGTCAGTAAACAAACTTTCACGTCAAATCGTAAACAAACTTTTGAGTGTCGACTTTGCAACCCGGAAATCAATTTTAGAGTCGAAATTCATAAACAAACTTTTGAGTGTCGACTTTCAACCCGGAAATCAATTTTAGAGTCGAAATTTCAAGGTCAACCCGGAAATCAATTTTAGAGTCGAAATTGCAAAGTCAACCCAGAAATCAATTTTAAAGTCGACCTTCCAAGGTCAAATCAGAGAAAATGTAAACAAATATATCATGGGGATCATCATATATATACTACTGATATCACATATTGCACGGTTCCGTCTCTCCCCCGACAGAGTGACGAAGTTTATGGATATTTTCATAAATATACCTGTATAACGAATAATTAAAAATTTTGTATAAAGTATTACCTAATTTCGGATTTTTTATTTTTATTATAATAATAATATAAGTGAAAATAAAATATAGTAATATAATAACAGAAATTTTGTTTAGTGGCTTTCTTTAACCCGGCGCAGGTTAGATGAAAAAAAATACATCACATTGTAGTTGGTTTCGTAGAGACGCCAGTTAATCAATCGCGTAATTAAAAACATTTTTTTTTCATTTCTCCAAAAATATTGCGATGGTAGGAATGCCAGTATACGTACATAGTCAAACTGCAATAAAACTTATCAGCGTAGCGTAACTAGATAAAATTGCTGGTTATAGACAAGAATATAATAAATGCACAGGCACATATCTACGATTTTATCTCTCCATTTTATGTATTATTTTATTTCGCTTAATTTCCTCATATATGTATCCTTCACTGGAAAAGGAAAGACGACGGTAGGAATGCCAGTATATGTACATAGTCAAACTGCAATAAAACTTATCAGCGTAGTGTAACTAGGTAAAATTGCTGATTATAGACAAGAATATAATAAATGCACAGGCACATATCTACAATTTTATCTCTCCATTTTACGTATTATTTTATTTCGCTTAATTTCCTCATATATGTATCCTTCACTGGAAAAGGAAAGATTACCTCGATAAAAATTTATATAAATTATAAGCCGAAATATACAGAAAAATTACTCCGGATAATCGACGCTTTTCCATCGATGATTACATAAAAAACGATTAATTACATAAAAACTTTAATAAATCAACAGATACTATATAAAAATTAAAAAGGAATTAAATATTAAAATTATAAAGGAATAGCCAAAAGTTTATTTTGGCTATACCTTGGCATATAGCATATAAAATAATTTGTGAAAGGTAAGTATTATTAACTTGTTTTAATTAATGTTAACAAAATGTATTATTAAAAATTTTATAATTCTGTCAACATTGTGATAAAATCATAAAAATCAACTTAAAGGAGAGGAATGACAATCCAATTCCTACCGCTTTTAATACTGACGAAAAGATATTATCACTTTTCCCGAGTATGATATCAATATTCGTATTGATCCATCAATGTGATAAATTATGATAAACAATGTGAAATTTATTACCATGCCCAATTTTGCCATTATTCATACTAACCGGGCATTATAAATAATGTCCGTATTAATCACTTTGTCCTAGATATATGTCAAGAACAAAACGTATAATATACGTTTCGTTCTATTATATACGTTTGACTGATGATGGCTATCGAATAGCCGGAAACGTTCTCCAAATAAATTGTTTTTTCATCTCCTACGTTTAGTGCTTTAATTGATTTCAAGTATAGTAATAGTAGGATGAATTATTATATAAAAATTTCTTTTCGAAATCCAGTTTCTGTTAAAGGCTGTGTTTGCACTATCTGGATTCCATATCACCAGAACGTACTGCAGAAACAGAACAGACACCCAAATCTGATGTCACTTCCTGTTTATAGCGTATTTTCATAAATAATTAAGCAATTATTTATGTAAAGAAATAAAAACATGACCTTTAAAATAATAATAATATAATAGTAATGAAATTTAATATAATAGTAATAAAAATATATTAGTAATGAAATTTTGTTAAAATTTTTCATCATTATTTAGCAGTAGCGGCACTAGGAAGCAACATATAAGTTGAAGCGCAACAAAGAATTAGAAATGTTTTCTGAAGATGTTAGAAAATATCTCTGTTTATATAATAAACCAGATAAGCGATATAGAAATTACTTCAAACAACCGCGAGAGGCCGCTGTAATATATAAAACTGTCACCAATTTCTGCTATAATGGAAACAAAATTGAGCTGAAGACAACAGAAACAGAATAATCCACTGCTGCTGTCCGTTTACTGTTTCTGGTGATGTGGAATCCAGGCTTACGAGCGATACCAATCGAACGATTCGTTTCATTAATCAAAATTAACAGTCGTCTCCTTACTTCTTTCGAATATGAAGTTTTCGGTCCAACACGTCCGACGTATAACAAATATAGTCATACCTCGATTTAAGTCGTTTCGATTCGCGACTTTACGTCGGTTTAATTCGTTTCATTAATCAAAATAAACAGTCGTCTCCTAACTTCTTTCGAATATGAAGTTTTCGGTCTAGCACGTCTGACCTATAACAAATATAGTCATACCTCGATTTAAGTCGTTTCGATTCGCGACTTTACGTCGGTTTTTTGCTAATATTACTAAGAAAAATAAAAATCTACTTAAAGTTCAGGCTCATACGCGTAAAACCCGATGTAAATATGCCGATGTATCGATGTTGACTATCACTTCCACTAAATGGCTAGATGCGCATCTTTACGCCCGAGTCGACTTTTGTTCAGCTTTCTGTCGCGTACCAGAATACGTTAACCATTCGTTCTAAAAGTTCAGGCTCATACGCGTAAAACCCGATGTAAATATGCCAATGTATCGATGTTGACTATCACTTCCACCAAATGGCTAGATGCGCATCTTTATGCCCGAGTCGACTTTTGTTCAGCTTTCTGTCGCGTACCAGAATACGTTAACCATTCGTTCATTCGTTATAAGCTGGTAGTCGAAACTTTGTCGTTCTGTGAAACGATATGTGTCACGTCTTCGTAGTTCTTTTAGATTTTGAATTTTGCCACGGTCAAACCATGACATTCGATAAATTTATAAGTGAAACTATCGATAAATAAAACAATTCTGGAGTTTCGTTATCCACATTGAATCGCTAACTTCAAACCACGCTACAGTACTGGACCACAAGCTAAACGACGTTGTTTATATATGCCGCGTAATACACTTTCGGTTCGAACATGGGTATGCCCAACATTTCGTGCGCGACGCATTTACGTCAGCTTATCGACGCCGCCTTTTACGCTAGTCAGACTCAGGCTAAGCAATGAAATTTTTACGTTTTCTGTTTCAGATTTCAGTTTCAGCACTAAAATTATGCCTGTAGAATCTAGGATTTAACGTCATTTACGCAGTTTTACATTACATCAGTCAGCCAACATATTATAAACATAAAATCATCTAAAACCCAATGAAAAGTGAAAATCGCATAAAAATGAATGCAAAATAATTTATAAAAATTATTTAAAAGCTTTAAAAAGTTATTAGGACGTCACCGGATTATTTATCGGAGTTGGTAGGGGGTCTAGGTCACTTTTAAAGAATTTGGACTCAAGTGGCGAATCTGGGAACGAATTAACGACGTAAAGCCAGGCGTGACTGTATCTAGCGACGCCGCCTTTTACGCTAGTCAGACTCAGCCTAAGCAATGAAATTTTTACGTTTTCTGTTTCAGATATCAGTTTCAGCACTAAAATTATGCCTGTGGAATCTAGGATTTAACGTCATTTACGCAGTTTTACATTACATCAGTCAACCAACATATTATAAACATAAAATCATCTAAAACCAATGAAAAGTGAAAATCGCATAAAAATGAATGCGAAATAATTTATAAAAATTATTTAAAAGCTTTAAAATGTTATTAGGACGTCACCGGATTATTTATAGGAGTTGGTAGGGGGTCTAGGTCACTTTTAAAGAGTTTATTGGACTCAAGTGGCGAATCTGGGAACGAATTAACGACGTAAAGCCAGGCGTGACTGTAATCACTTTTTATCGATACCGGTCGAAAAGTATGCACCGTCGACCGGTACAGTGTAAACATTCCCTATGGGGAAAGATTGAGAACTATTTTTTTTTATTTTGTAGATATTGTAAAAAGCCGAACAACCGGAAAAAAATACGACGTTTTTTGGTGAAGATCTACGTATCCGTTCGGATTTACTTTAATTAAAATCACTCCGGTGCAACGGACGGAAAATTATAATTAAACCGCGTTTCGAACGACCGGGTCGTCGTCCCGCTCCAACTTTTTTTGGTGACGACGAGCTTAATAAATTTTGGAACCACTACCGTATAAATATACACCGACGGAATGCCAATTTAACAAAGTATTGGTAAGTCGAGCCTTTACTACCTCAAAGGCTTTATTTATAAGCGCTTTTCCTAAGGAAATCCGTCCCAGATAAGATTGTTCCCAAGCCAGTTGGCCGGAAGAGTCCATGTCGATCCAGCACACTTTTAATAAGTGTGGGTACTCGACTAAGACGTTACATGTTATTCGGCCGGCTAAAAACAAATTTTGTATCGATCGCAGCCAACATGGGGCCTTCCAACGGAATGGCCTAAAAATCGACTACTAGGAATAAAAATGCGTTTACTACTTTACAAGTTATTTGGCCGGCTAAAAACAAATTTTGTATCGATCGCAGCCGACATGGGGCTTTCCAACGGAATGGCCTAAAAATCGACTACTAGGAATAAAAATGCGTTTACTACTTTACGTAAAGCCAGACACATAGAAGAAAGGAACGGAATACTGTACATAAAATCCGTTTGGTCACTAACCGGCCGATACACGTCGGTGGTACCTATGTATAAACCGTAAACGGTCGGAAGGTAGGCTAGAAGAGCGAAAAAGTGTGGGGACGGGGTCTAATATAATTATTAATTAAATTACGATTGTCCTGACACCAGGTGTATAAAATCCGTTTGGTCACTAGCCGGACCGATACCTGTCAGTGATACCTAGGTATAAACCGTAAACGGTCGGAAGGTAGGCTAGAAGAGCGAAAAAGAAACGTCCGTGGGGCCAAAACTTCGACCATTCAAATATTACTACGGTATCTGTCTGGAGGATACTACAACGTAGATGATATCGAACGAAAAGATGGCGTAAACACCAGTGGAATGTATTCCGACAGGATTTAGCAGAAGAAGTAAATATAAGAGACCTGATGAGTGGCCCGACAGAATTTCTTTCGAGCGGTTAACCAGACCTGTCAGTGTAACATTTATCAATTGATAATTATGTACTGTATGTATTCGGGGGCGGATTTAGGCACGATCTTTATGGACTGCGGCCCAGGACCCCATTCGATCGAAAAGCCCCTTCGCGGTCAAAAACATAAAAATAAAAAGAATTTAAATTAAAAATTTAAGAAAAAAAAATTTTACAAAATTTTTTCGTACCTAGATAAAGTTTAAATCGTTATTGGATTTGAATAAAATATCAAATATCGATGACAGTGAATACGGCTCTGTCGGTAGTCGGTAGTCGGTAAAATCAAAATATACTGTCATCTGTCAATTATGCAAATAATGTGGCAACGTCGGAATAAGGTACCAGTCTAGTTCCTCTAAAGCGGGAATGCCGGACTCGTTAACAGCAAAGGGCAGCGTGGATTCACTGTAACTTAGAGGAGGGCCACAAAAAAACAAGAAATTGCGAAATAGAGTGCCAGTCTAGTTCCTCTAAAGCTTCCCGCTTTAGAGGAATTAGACTCGTTTATTTTTTCCTAGACTTGCCGGACTCGTTAACACCAAAGGGCAGCGTGGATTCACTGTAACTTAGAGGAGGGCCACAAAAAAACAAGAAATTTATATCTCGTATCGTGTTTATTAATTACACGTTACCAAGAAACGTAATCAAAATTTAAGAATTTTTAATAGGATGCGTTATCATTGATTTAACAATTCTTTTATGCTAGGTTCGATATTTGTTCTATGTACACAAAATTGATTCTAAATTTTCTTTAGTTAAGCGGCAGCGCTACTTGATGCGCGTGTACAATTTTTTAAATTACCTATGTCGCGCACATAAATACAGTAAAAATCTAAAAATATTTATTATTTTTTCCTTATTATTTAAAAACATTATTATCGAACCTTTGTAAACATAATTTCGCATCAGAAAAATATTATTTGAAAATGCGTTCAAAACTACAAATAATATTTCGTCGATTGTGTCTTGTTAAAATAACACGTGGTGAGGCCAACCGCAGATAAATCAACTGAGGCTCGCGATTTGCGCATCTCTGTTGTAAAGCGTGTTAGCTTAGCGAAGCTCTCGTCGTTTGACATTTTGGCTAATTTGGATTAATTGGGTAGGCCCCCAAATAGCGTTAGCCCAGGACCCCAAAGTTAACGGTCCGCCCCTGACTGTATTGTTTGGTTCGGGCTATTAGATACAACTTGAGTAAAGTCCTTACCGTAAATATTATTTCGTAATTTTTAAATTGTTCTTTTTTTTAAATTCTAAGGAATTATATTACCCAGGAGGATTTCGATGGGAAAAGCGCTTCTCTCTGTTGTAAAGCGTGTTAGCTTAGCGTAGCTCTCGTCGTTTGACATTTTGGCTAATTTGGATTAATTGGATAGGCCCCCAAATAGCGTTAGCCCAGGGCCCCCAAAGTTAACGGTCCGCCCCTGACTGTATTGTTTGGTTCGAGCTATTAGATCCTTACCGTAAATATTATTTCGTAATTTTTAAATTGTTCTTTTTTTAAATTCTAAGGAATTATATTACCCAGGAGGATTTCGATGGGAAAAGCGCTTCTAAATACAGTGTTTCAGTCGAGTTAGCTGTGTCCGACGCGCGAGCGATGCGATTTTGCGAGAGCGATTCTTCGCTACCAGCGACAGTCTGTCCAACCGGAAGCGCTTCTTTAGCGTTTATAACGGAATATCTTCCTATTATTTTTACAATAAATGCCGATTATGGTAATTTTTTCTCTCTCGTTCCACGATACAGATTGTTTTTTGAATTTAGCTTATTACAACCTCTGATTCGAACTTTTGTCTATAACGAAATATCTTCCTATTATTTTTCCAATAAATGCCGATTATGGTAATTTTTTCTCTCTCGCTCCACGATACAGATTGTTTTTTGAATTTAGCTTATTACAACCTCTGATTCGAACTTTTGTAGCCACGATATTTGTCTCTGTCGCTTCAGAAAACAAACTATTTCAGGTACAGAGAGCGACAGCGAGCCACGCTACGCGGCGCTACGACACACACGTGGGACGCATCGAGATTATATACTGTGTATCGGTTTGTTTTCTTCCGCTAGTAGTATCGCGTGGCACAGCGTCGCGTCGCTGGCAGGACACGGCCTTAGAGTGGATAAAGCCGCTTTTTCCGATACTTCGAAGCGCTATATCTCCGGGTATCGGACCGTAAAAGAACTACGTCATCCCGAGTCTAGTTTTAACAATATTCGACTTTTACCATCGATACGCCGCGTCTAAAAATAGGACGAAAAAACCGTATACGGACAAAATGGAACGGAAAAAATAAAAGTGATAATAAGGTTAATTTGAATTTTTACGTCTTAATATGATTCGAGGATTTTCTATTAAATATTATAATTAATTTATGAATAATTCGGATATACTAACTGTACCATTAAGGGTAATTTTTGTTCGATTTTAAACGGTGGCCATAAGAAGCGGCCGTTTCCGTAGACGTCGCCATTGAAAATTCGCGTTGGAAATCCGCTGGTCCGCCGCTGCCGCATACCGTAAAAATCTGTCGAATATATTTTCGGTGACAAATTCTAACGTTTTTGGAATCCGAGTTACGCGGATTAAGGCCGGGCCGGCCTTCTCTACCATAGATCTTCGCACTTAATTTCGCTGTATCGGTTAGACATCCCCGATTTTGAATAGGGGCTCTGGTAAAAAATGCGATATCCGGATGGCCAAACACCCTATCGAATTTCGTAAAAAAATACTCGAAATGTTGTTAATGGCCGATAGGCGGCTTAATTCTTAATTATTAACTGAAGTGCGGAATGGTGGCTACGCCTTCTAACTTCTCAGGAAAGTATCGTGTCTATTGTTTTTTCCTACACATACTAGATTGAAATATATACTATACTATATTTATATGCGATGAGGTCGTCGTCTTTCCACATCTACCGATTAACCGGTTTTAATAACAGACTTCAAAAAAGGGGAAAAGTGTTTATTCCAATTGAAAAGAAAACGAAACGTGGCCGCTAACCAACTCGCGTTGCCAGCCGAAAACAAATAATAGAATGTGAATAAAATTAATAGGTAAGGTGGAGGTTATATTTCATTATACCATAGTTATACAGGTATATAAAATACCGATAAAAGTTCAAAGTATACGGTATTTCCTATTATTTGCTCTGGTTTTCACCGGCCTCCACTGTATCCGATAACATTTTCGTCGACTTATCAGCCGAGATAAAAATGAAAAATATATAAATCGCTAGAATCTGCCGTAAGATATATCGAACGGCCATCGGTATAATTCTTGCCAAAAATGCCACGATTTTGCTTCAAAAAACGATTTTAGATGGAAAAACCGAGGGGACGATTTTTATCTAAGGAAATGTTTAATAAACGTTTATGTATAACCCATATTTCTTTTTATTATTTAATTTATAATATGTAAATGGTATTTTGCGCCTGTTTTCGGATTAACCGGGCCGAGAGCCTGTCTCATAGGAGCCGGTTAGTCGGGCGTCTAGCGTATGTAAAACGAAACTTTTTGGAATATTCTAACCAATTTGATCCGCCGGTTCCTTCTTTAATTTGATTCGGACCGTGGTTATCTTACGGATGAGACGACGAATGAATAGTTTGAATGCGGGTGTACCAGTGGTATTCTCCGAAAAAGATTAAGCCCCACCCGTGCCAATACGTTGAATATTCTAATCAATTTGATCCACTGGTTCCTTCTTGAATTTGATTCGGACCGTGGTTATCTTACGGATGAGACGACGAATGAATGGTTTTAATGCGGGTGTACCAGTGGTATTCTCCGAAAAAGATTAAGCCCCACCCGTGCCAATACGAAAGACGAAAAGATGATCGACGTCGAGGAAATCCGCTCGTTTCTCTTTTACTCGCTTATTACCTATTAATCGATTAAACCAGGTAAAAATTCTTATTTTTTAAATATATACCATCGCTGTTTTCACGCCTAATGTTTACGTAATTATATTTTTGATCAAATTTCTTCCTACATTCATCACCATTCGATTCTACCGATACAGTTGTTCGTTTAACGAATCGATGTAGGTGTACTACCGTCCGGTCGTTACCGTATATCATTAGCTGACAAATAATCCCGACATTAAATTGCGTTTTAATAATATTTTGACTTTTATCCCGACCGTGTCTGTTTTGTATTTAAAAAAAAACTACCGTCTGCGATTTTTTAATGTAAAGAATCGTCAAGAAAATTCGTCGTAGGTCTCGATTTTTTTTTTGAATAATTGGTTCTGCGCTATCGCTGCTAAAACCGGTTTTTCGCTCCAGGCGCAATCGGAGTGGCACTACAACCGCCCTTCCCATTTGTTTAGAAGTAACATGTGACTTCGCTTACTTCTCCGCCGACGCGTAGCGCAGTGTTCATTGCCGTTTGACACGATTAACGGGCAATTATGAACCAGATACTGAAAGAGTTGGTAAAAGTGTTGTATATGTTTTATCTGTGGCTGGAAGGTATAGTTCTGACTCTGATACCGAAAAGTCTTCGTTATAAGGACCTGGATGGAGAAACGGTATTGATTACGGGAGGAGGAAGCGGTATAGGTCGGCAATTGGCCCTCCGATTCTCTCGTCTGGGATGTCGCGTAGTGTTGTGGGACGTCAACGAAAAGGGAAATGGCGAAACAGAAAAACTGTTGAAGGAGCACGGGGGACAGTGTTACTCCTACGTCTGTGACGTAACCGACAGGGAGAAAGTGTACGCGGTAGCTCGAAGAGTCAAGGACGAAGTGGGTCCCGTCACCATACTCGTCAATAATGCGGGAATCGTGACGGGAAAGAGACTTTTGGACCTACCCGATCATCTCATAGAGAAAACCTTTCGAGTTAATGTCATCTCACATTTTTGGGTGAGTATTCGATTTACTAACAATATTTTAATTAATTTAGTGGAGCGTTTAAATGATATTCCGAGTGAATCGGGAAACTTTATCTTATAACGATATAGGTTACTAAAGTCCGCTCTTGAAAATGCGACCCCTTTATAGTGCACCCCTTAACTTGGAGGTGCTGAGTCCAAAAATGAAATTACTTTTTACCGCCAAAGCCCCGTTATCCAGATATAAGGCCCCAAAATTGGGGCCTATCAGTCGAATTTTTTTATGTTTCCTATATAGTTTTAAGAGATAATTTGATACTTTTAATGAATTTCGATGCGCTTTTACATTCCGAATCGAATGCCACCATCTTTATTGACCTATGACCTACCTTTACGAAATTACACAATTTTTTTCATTTATGCTGTTTTTATCAATCTCGAATCTCTGTACATTCTGTTTTCTCAGTTTTATTTATAAATTTCGGTTGAAATCATCGGATTAATCCTAAATTATATTTTTCTGGTTCCATACGCGCTAAATGTGATTAAATATAGTGCTATGAGAGAGCTTTCGACAAAATGTCTTCTTCTAAAGACGAATTACGAAAAGCATGATGGGTAATTTGCGACACTTAATTAATTAATTAATTAAACACAGTGAAATTTTATAATTGGGATATTTGTTTTATATATATGAAACATGAAACAATTTACGATAATACATCATGGCCGGATCTAGGGTGAAGCAAATCGCCTAGGGCGAAAATTATGAGGGGGCGCGAAAATGAAGTTGCAATTTCATACACAAGCTTAATTATATTTATATTGACAATATTTCGTGCTTTAGATCGGTCTATCAAGCCATAACCTTGTATTTTTCTAATAAATAATACTTATCAAGGGAAAAAAAATTTAATTATTATTTACATGATTGAATAACAGTCTGTCGAAACATATTTATGTTCCTGTCACGTTTTCCTGCATTGGCATATCGCCATCATATCATAATCGAAAATATCCTTGATTTATTATTATTGCTTTTAATATAGCCACTTTATTTTCATTAAAAGTTATAAACAATCCCAGTCTAGGTTTACTGTCTCCAGTGTTTTGTATGTGTCTCAATGACTATGTATCTGACGTTATTATTCCAAAGTATTAGATATGGTTATGTATCGATGTGCGTGAATGAAGAGGAGAGGGAACGCCATTTTCTAGTGTTGCCTCGGGTGACAAAATATCTAGATCCGGCGCTGATATATATATAAAACAATACAAAATAATATCCCAATTATGAAGTTTCCCTGTATATAATTTATGACTTCATTGCTTGTGTTGTTGAGAAAACAGTTTTACAGGGGCCAGTAATATAATATCAGATATACTGTATTACATGATAAAGACATTACAGTAATTATTTATCATATAGATAAATATTATATCTCATAAGTATATTTATAAGGCAGAGTGGGGTAGGGCATAGTTGGAGGAAGTTTATTATCGGGATTTTTTTATTTTTTCGTGTTCTACAATTTAATTTGTTTATTAACTTCTTTTTCTAGCGTATAATATGGTTGGCAAGCTAGGTCAGAAAAACAACAGGGGGGCGATTATTCGAAAGAAATGAACGGAAGATGAACGTTGTTGAAATGACGATTGATAAATGCAAAGATATAATTAAAATTTTTGTATAAACCAGTTTTTATTTGATAAAAAGCATTTAGTCATATTAAATAACAAAATGTGTGCTTTATTACTTTAAAAAAAAAAATAAAAAGCAATATGTGAGAGGCATTATAGTGAAATAAAACAAAAATATAAAGTGATATACAGTAAGTACATAAATTGTTTAATAACAATTTGTAAGTACACAAATTCCCTTGTTTCTTTAACTAAGGATAACTCTAAACCGCAACAACCTATCTTAATGAGATAAAAAGCATTTTATAGTGGATTTGTTCCTAATTCGAGCGTAAATAAACTTCAAAGCTTTTTTAACTGGCTACTACGCAATTGTCTCGTTTCGGGGTAAGTGTAAGGTAGCTGACATTTTGTACGATTTTGTCGCAAATTTAAAATTTTCAAGGACAGAATTAAACGGTAATAGCTGCACTATGCGATTGTTAACGACTCTGTCAAATATTTATACGATCGGTTAAAATACCTGCGTTTAAAGTCCAACTTTGCAAAAACCGCTCTGCACTTACCCTACTCTGCATTATAAGTATTCTGGAAAAAGAAATAAGAATCAAGGCATAACTATAAATATAAGTACAGTATTTAAATAAAATATGAATAATTATATTGCTATATATAGAGAGCATATGAAAAGTTGTAAAATAATTTTACTAAGGAATTCAAACTAGAAATCAATAAAAGAGAATCGTATACTGTATTTGGAAAAGAAGACTTCACCAGCGAATGGGACTTATTCAGTTCGACTCAACACTGTAATTACGACCATTCACTAGATTACGCCGCCATATATCTGGTGAATAGCCCTTTCGGCCTCTTCTTTATTTTGGATTTAGAGCTCTTCAATTAATTAATTAATTAAAAGTGTCAAATTTCTGTCTGTAACACGAAACATTCGATAAAGCTGTTATTAGTTGGCAGGAAGAAAGAGATCGCTCATAGTTATATATTTTCGTTCGTCTTAATTTGTATGAGCGCATAAAATAACACGGCATATATTCTAGGAGTTTTAAACGGATATTTAACGGTAAAATCGTGATATGAGCCCGCATACCTGAACGTTAGAGAAGCGAAGAGAAAATGGAAATAAATACGTAACTCGGTAAATTTGCTTTATTGGTTAATGGGAATTACTGCATTTTATTCAGATGGTAACCATGCGTCTTATTTTTTCGTAATTGCTGTATCAAAATATTCGACCTAACACGAAACATTCGATAAAGCTTTTATTAGTTGGCAGGAAGAAAGAGATCGCTCATAGTTATATATTTTCGTTCGTCTTAATTTGTATGAGCGCATAAAATAACACGGCATATATTCTAGGAGTTTTAAACGGATATTTAACGGTAAAATCGTGATATGAGCCCGCATACCTGAACGTTAGAGAAGCGAAGAGAAAATGGAAATAAATACGTAACTCGGTAAATTTGCTTTATTGGTTAATGGGAATTACTGCATTTTATTCAGATGGTAACCATGCGTCTTATTTTTTCGTAATTGCTGTATCAAAATATTTGAAAAATTGACGGACATATTGGTCATTCAAATGAATCACGTGATCTAATCTTCAATATGAACGCCTGCGACTTTATTTATACAGGGTGATTCGGATGGTTGGGGAAAAATTGAAGGAGCGTATAGAGGAGGCAATTCGAGAAAATGGAAATAAATACGTAACTCGGTAAATTTGTTTTATTGGTTAATGGGAATTACTCATTTTATTCAGATGGTAACCATGCGTCTTATTTTTTCGTAATTGCTGTATCAAAATATTTGAAAAATTGACGGACATATTGGTCATTCAAATGAATCACGTGATCTAATCTTCAAAATGAACGCCTGCGACTTTATACAGGGTGATTCGGATGGTTGGGGAAAAATTGAAGGAGCGTATAGAGGAGGCAATTCTAAGCAAAAGTTCTCAGGATCATTTTTTGATTTGGGGCTTCGTTAAAAAGATATAGCATCTGAAAGTTTTGTGACGCAGCTGACGTGGTATGTGGAATGCCGGGATTTTTGAGAGTGCGCACCAAAGTTTCGTTCGACCATGCTACGCTCGCATTAAATGTGGTGATACGCACTTCGAACCACTTTTGTAAAATTGTGCTTAGGCGCCGCACGATTGTATCCGTATTGATGTAACTTTGCATAATAAATGTTGCCAACCCTAAGAGTATTTCACCCATCTGTTGTCAGACTCAGTAATAAAACCGGTGTAAAAATGGTTGCGGCTTAGCTTACTTTCTGCATTTTACACACGGTTTTAACACCTAGAGAAAATGACGTCAAAAACTTTCAGGTGCTATATCTTTTTAACGAAACCCAAATAAAAAAAATGGCCTAAGAACTTTTGCTTAGAATTACCTTTTTACACGCTCCTTCAATTTTTCCCCAAACTTCTGTATCACCCTGTATATTTATTAATTACGATAATTTATTTATATGCATGTTTACGGTAACTATTATTATATAATAAGTATTAAATTCCTAAATAGGTAACGAAATCAATACAAAATAGTAATTTATATTAACAAAAAATATAAATTGCCGATAGGAGAGCAAATTATCCATCATGCTCTTAGTAACTCGTCTTTGGAAGAAAAGACGTTTTGTCGAAAGCTCACTCATAGCATTATATTTAATCACATTTAGTATGTGTGGAACCAGAGAAATATCCTTTAGGATTAATGTGATGATCTCGACCGAAATTTATAAATAAAACTGAGAAAAAGGAATTTATAGAGATTCGGGACCGATAAAAACAGCGTAATTAAAAAAATTGTGTAATTTTGTAAAGGTAAGTCAATGGAAATGGTCACATTAGATTCGGAATGTAAAGCGCATCTAAATTCATTAGAAGTTGTGTAATTTCGTAAAGGTAGGTCAATGGAAATGGTCACATTAGATTCGGAATGTAAAGCGCATCTAAATTCATTAGAAGTGTCAAATTATCTCTTAAAATTATATAGAAACGTAAAAAATTCGATTGATAGGCCCCAATTTTTGGGCTTTATATCTGGATAACGGGGCTTTGGCGGTAAAAAATAATTACATTTTTGGACTCATTACCTCCAAATTAAGGAGTGTTGAGTCCAAAAATTAGGGTAAATATAAGGGAGTCGAATTTTCAAGAGTGGACTTTGATAATCCATACCTATAATTTTAATTATTAATTTATTTGAATCGTAATATATATATACAGGGTAATTCAAAAAGATTGTGCCAAAATTTATAATTTTAATTATTAATTTATTTGAATCGTAATATATATATACACGGTAATTCAAAATGGTTGTGCCAAAATTTACAGGCTGGTAGAGGATGAAATTCCGAGAAAAAAATCTAGTCGCGTTTTTTGATTTGAGGCTCCGTTTAAAAACTATAAGGCGCGAAAGATTTGTGACGTCATTTCCGATTCAGTCAAAAACTATTTTGAAAATATTTTCATTTTTAAAATCATTTATAAATTTTAACTACTTAAAAAACTATCCTAAAAATTTCGATCATGGAGAACAGATTTTTTATTAAATTAGTGACCGATTATTTAAATGAAACGTAATTATTTTACAAACGTAGCAGAAGGTTCGAAAATGAATGCTGCGTTGGTAAGAAAACAAATACGTTTCATTTAAATAATCGGTCAATCTAGTCGCGTTTTTTGATTTGAGGCTCCGTTTAAAAACTATAAGGCGCGAAAGATTTGTGACGTCATTTCCGATTCAGTCAAAAACTATTTTGAAAATATTTTCATTTTTAAAATCATTTATAAATTTTAACTACTTAAAAAACTATCCTAAAAATTTCGAACATGGAGAACAGATTTTTTATTAAATTAGTGACCGATTATTTAAATGAAACGTAATTATTTTACAAACGTAGCATTCATTTTCGAACATAATCATTTTTGAAGGTTTAACTGTTCGAAAATGAATGCTGCGTTGGTAAGAAAACAAATACGTTTCATTTAAATAATCGGTCACTAATTTAATAAAAAATCTGTTTTCCATGCTCGAATTTTTTAGGACAGTTTTTAAGTAGTTAAAATTTATAGATGATTTAAAAAATGCAAATATACATATTTTCAAAATAGTTTTTGACTGAACCGGAAATGACATCACAAAACTTTCTCGCCTTATGTGTTTTAAACGGAACTTCAAATCAGAAAACGTGACTAGACTTTTCCTCGGAATTTGATCCTCTACCAGCCTGTAAATTTTGGCACAACCTGTTTGAATCAGCCCGTACATATAAGTAAGTCGACTTTTCCAAGTGCCGCAGTTTCGTCGAGTTGGTTTTGTTTACCAAATATCTATTGACCATATTTGAAATAATTAAAGTTTTTTGAATCAGCCCGTATAAATAAGTAAGTCGACTTTTCCAAGTGCCGTAGTTTCGTCGAGTTGGTTTTGTTTACCAAATATCTATTGACCATATTTGAAATAATTAAAGGAGGTTCCGCCCGAAATGGAGAGACTCGGGTGCGAATCCAGTTGCGGTATGCGTCAACGAATTGTAGGTTCGAATTGTGGAACCAAGTGCCGCCGGCCATCTGATGCTCGGATTATCGATTATTTTTTTATTAAAATAGCTTTTCAATACAAACAGTCTATTTGTTTATCTGCTAAACGAGTCCTGGTTTGGATACAAAAATTTCAGAATTGGAATTTTTTTCCCAGTCTATTTGTTTATCTGCTAAATGAGTCCTGGTTTGGATACAAAAATTTCAGAAATGGAATTTTTTTCCCAGCCTTATGTAGACCTATATGAGCTTTTTAACCTACACCACTGCTTATTTTTTACAAATCACTATAAGCCGATTGTTTAAACGGAGTTTCTATATAGTCCACGGTTTACAGCAAAAACCGGATCTAGACGGCGTTCAGATAAATCAAAGTTTTAAATGCATTGCAATGACGTTGACTATACCGGTCGGCGTCTAAATCTTGGCTGTTACTACAGTTCCTACGCACCCCCGTCGTTTGAAAATTTTCAGCTAATCAGTATCTGCTGGGTCCTTAAATCAACTGGTCTGTGCACGCTATTGTGAAAGTTGTACTATAGTCAAGGTCGCACTATAGTTGGCGTTAAAATCTCGTTATCTGTAAAATCACTCTATGCTCCGATAGAGAAGTATGGACACGCTTTTCCCTAGACTTTGCCGACAATGGATGTACGTAGGTTCCAGACGCCATGTTTGAGACATTGTCGAAGAGCTAAACTGAATTTGGCTACATGTGGCGGCGGATAATAATTTACAGTTATTTATATATAGTTATGTAAATCATTTCTTAATTCGAAGATGTCTGGTTGTGCAGCTTTTGGTTGTAGTAATAGAAATGGTTCGTTTTTTATCTTTCCGAGCGAAAACTTTTCAACATGCCATGACATTGGCCAGCATCTAATTCAGGGGTTCCCAAAATTTTTCCTAGGTGGGCCAAATTATAATTCCAAAATATTTTTGGCGGACCAAAAAAAATGTTATGGGAAAAATGTGTTCAAATTGCTAAAAAGTTATACACAACGGAAAGATTTATACTAATTTTATAGCATAGTCGTTCTTTATTTATGATAATAATTACTTATTAACCGTTTAAAATAATACATTTCAAAAATAATTAAAAAGAAAATAATAATAAATGTTTAATTGACACAAGTGCTTCCAAATAATGAAAACATATTTGGAAGCACTTATACAAGTATTTTTTTTTAGATTATTTTTAAACCTTGCCCAAGCAACTTATGAAAATAAAATGTTACTTAAATAATCTATAGTGTGTAATTTCTAGCATCAAAATTTGGCAGTCTGTGTTTCCTTAGCACTAATGATAACATTGTATTTTTTCCTACCATATCTAAATACCATTAACTTATAAAAAACTGTGTATATTTACGAATTTTTTATCCGGAATTTTTTATTTTTATACAATAATAAATAATTCTGAGTAACCTTCGCATAAATTTTAATTATGTATAATATAACGGGAAAAAATGAATTCTGTTTTGAATCGGTGCCTATATCTAAGCTTCGCGTTAGACTAATGTCTCAAACATGGCGGCATCAAGGTCATGTCCATACTTCTCTATAGGAGCATAGAGTGATTTTACAGATAATGAGATTTCACCGCCATCTATAGTGCGACCTTGACAATAGTACAACCTTCCCAATAGCGTGCACAAACCAGTAGATTTATGGACCCTGCTAATAGCTATGGTCACGATACAGTAAGACCCCGTTTAACGCGGGGGATACGTAAATAATGAGGATAGGTGAAAGCAGGACAATGAATAAAAAATATATACATAACATTTTTTTAAATTTTATTTTGTAACATGTATTATTACTATTGTATTACATTAATTATAGACCTTTTTTTGCAATATCGATTTTCTATTCATAAATCATTCATGAAAAATTCTTAAAATTAGAAAATAAAAAGTTTTGAGAACAAAAAGCACAAATCAGATTGCAGTAAGCTATAAACAATGAAAAACTAATTATGAAAGAATAACGTTCTAACTTCCGGGAACTATACTTTAAAGTGGCAGCATTCAGGTTAAAACTAAAATGGGATAATTATTATTTTTATTAGTTGTAAAATAACATTGATGATGACTGATCATAAATGTGAACTCTGACCGCAGCAGACTTTCGTATGTACTGCACAGCACTGATATCAAACGCACTGTTAGACAGCATAGGAGTATCAATTCAACAAATTCCTGCGATTTCGAATTTATGTAAGAATAACGGTTTGAAAAACCACGCCAAAATGAATCAATAAAAAGATAGAATTCGAAAAAACCGCGTTATATCGAAACAGCGTTAAGCGGGGTCTTACTGTACATTTAGACACGGTATGCCTTTGCACATATCTCCTACGTAATGTGTCGTCACTGTGATATCAACTGAATTGCAAAAGGAACTCGCTTATGAAGAACCTGCGTGATTAACTCGTGTTTTATCACAAAATACGGAATTAAATTTGTATTTTTATCTGTAACATGACTGAAGATTTTGTAGATATTATTTCCTGATGACTTTTAGTAATTTAATTTAACTATAGTTGCCAGTTATACGATATTAAAATACATTATATTAGTGAAAAAATATATCATTTAGGAAAAATATATACTTTTTTATAAACATATTTCAAAAAGTACGGTTTAAATTATAGTTTATTTAACTTTTAATACAAAACTATATATTACATTAATAAAATGTTAAAAAAATGTTTTGGAAATTAGTTACAAATCGAGTAAACAAATACACTAAAATCAAAACAGTATCGAATGGCCATTTTAAGGAGACTTATAACTTTAAAATTTATATCTTTTTAACATTTTTTCAATCGCTTATTTTTATTTATAGGCAATAAAAAATAATCTATGTCGATTTCAAAAAATATTTCAAGTTTAATCAAATATCTCTATAAAAGAGTCAAATAATAAAATACATACTATTGGAATTATCAACGTTCAAAATATATCGCATCAGAGTTATTCATGTAAACGCAAAGTTTCATATGAATTTCAGACGATCAGAAAATAACTCATAACAATGCAGGATAGGATAATAACATTTATTTTATTATATACAAAAAATATTGACAGAATATTTTAAAATTATATATAGGCACAGATTTCATTTGAGATATGTAATATGTCACCAATGTAATTATACATATAGAACAGGCTTAACCTTTTAATGCCCAAATTATCTGTTTTCAGTAAAAAAACTTTTAATAAGAAAATCACATTCTGTACACATTTAATAAACACAGTTTGGTACATAGAGAGTAAATAACCTAAGTGTTTCTTATTTGATACCGCGGGGTGTAAAGGGTTAACTTAGCTGCAAATTCAACATAAAATTTCCTTTAAAATAAAATATCCAATGAAAAGTTATGATATAAAGCTACCGAAATGAACATAAATTGAATCAGTAATACAGGTAGGCCTCGATTAGTGCGACATTTAAAATTGATACCGTTTTTCGGTTAGTGCGAGAAAATATTCGATTAGTCCGAGTTGTAAACACAGATCAGTCTTACTAACAAAGCTCCTTTTAGGATGTCAGTTGTAAACACAGATCAGTCTTACTAACAAAGCTCCTTTTATGAAGATCGGATACACAGATCAGTCTTACTAAAAAAGATCCTTTTATGATGTCAATTAACAAATTACCGTTAATTTTCGGTTAGTAAAACCGGGTGATAGAACCGAACTTCATTTATATCACTACGCCGATGATATAGTCCACTAAATTATTGGCGTGATAAAGCTGTGGTAGAACCGAAGTTCATTTATATCACTACGCCGATGATATAGTCCACTAAATTATTGGCGATTTTATGGTAGAACCGAAGTTCATTTATATCACGCCGATGATATAGTCCACTAAATTATTGGCGTGATAAAGCTGTGGCTCACTTCCATGGAGGATCCGGGTTCAAATCCGGATCTCGCATCTCCAGTTTTTCAGGAGGGATCCGGGCCTTATCCGTTGAATCCCATCCTTCGACCATCTAGTTGATCCCATGATGGGTGTTGGCCAGCCTGTAATGGGCTCTGTTCAAATCCGGATCTCACATCTCCAGTTTTTCAGGAGGGATCCGGGCCTTATCCGTTGAACTCCATCCTTCGACCATCTAGTTGATCCCATGATGGGTGTTGGCCAGCCTGTAATGGGCTCTATATTTTTACATGGAAATCGATCGTTTCGTGCGCACTAATACCGTCACCAAAATCGGTAATACGCCGCTTCCATAGACTCGATACTGACTTCCCACGCTGTGGTCGAGTATAAATATTAATGAATGATATTAAAATTTCTAGTTATTTTTCGCTGCTGACCACCGAATACGTGGCCGATAACATAATATCGTCCGTCCAATGCAACCAAGAAGTGGCCATCATTCCCGGTTACTTCACCCCCATATTAATGCTGAAAGCGTAAGTTTATTTATTTTTTTCTTTTCTTTTTTCAACTTAAAATGTATTTAAAGCCATTAATATTGAAATGGCTTCAAACGCATAAATGGTTACTTTTCTTTTTTTAACTTAAAATGTATTTAAAGCCATTAATATTGAAATGGCTTCAAACGCATAAATGGTTTTTTCTTTTCTTTTTTTAACTCTGGCTTAAAATGTATTTAAAGCCATTAATATTTTTACTGGTGTAGCTTGATGCCGTTACCCGCTTATTCAGTCTTCTTCGAATTGCTGAAAGGATTCGACGCCATGAAAACTTTTGTTGGAAGATCGGCTAAGAAGGAATCGTGATTTTTATATGGGATTTTGTATGTTGGTAACCAGGAAAAGTTTATCATCGGTTACGTATAATAAAAGTATATTCGCTTTCCTTTTTGAGGAGAAATATAAAAAGACGATTTATCCCGGTTCGACCGGTTTAACACCTAGATTGTTTTCTGTACATTTTCTATTTTATTATTATTATTATTATTGCCGGCGGGAAAGTAAAAGGAAAAAAACAACGGCCGATTTGTCAACACGACATATAACCATAAAGTATTATTATTATTATTATTATTGCCGGCGGGAAAGTAAAAGGAAAAACACAACGGCCGATTTGTCAACACGACATATAACCATAAAATGATTGCGATATAATTGACAAATATCCTTTATCAGTTACGTGGCACCCAATTAAAACTATCATTTGATTAACTTAGCGCCGCGTTAACTCTTTCCACGATTAGATATTTCGATGGTTTAAGAATTTTTTTTATTTAGTCCTTTTAAAAAAGTTAGCGGTTATCGTGTTTTCTTTAAGGTTAACCTTGGCGTATAATCTGGAAAACAGCCAATTCCATATCGAGTCCAATAGCGAAACGAAGAAAAACTGTTAATTAATATTACTGTATTTATTTTTATTTTTCGATGGCCGCCCGTATATTCGGCGACTCTCGTAATTAGATACAGTTGTCGGTAATACTTTATAACTTCTTAAATTCTTCTATGTTCGGGGCTGGAGACTGTACGTTGTACGCCGTTTTTCTGTGAGAAAATAGCTCCAGAACGGCTTAAAACCCCACGTATAAATTTATAATCCTATCTGTACTGGCGGTCGCGCTATACCGTATATTTTTAACACGGCACCACTTTTTTAGCACGTTGACCCTATAAACCCGGGCCGATAAATCGTGGTCAATCGTAAAGATCCGTAAAAAAGTAGGCTAAAAGTGATTCGTTTAAAAAATACAGTATATTCACCAGAAAGCGATTTAAAAAATTTCTGGTAAAATAGCCTAAGAAAATCGACACGGCATTCCGTTGTAGATGGCATCAAATGGCCACGAAATAATACGGATAAAAGAAAAACTATATGGATTTAGTACACGTAAATATAATTAGCCTACTTTCCTACAGGAGGAAAAAGTATAAGAATTACAAACGAGTCCTACTTTCCTCATAAAAAGTTATCTTTCCCGGGCCAAAGTAGGACTATGACGTTGTTTGCCTTTCCCACTATTAACTTTAAATGGTAGCTTTTTATACGGATGGCTTAAAGTTGTGTCTATTAGTTTTTCCATATCTTATTTCTAATCTCTTTTTTAAAAGGAAAGTAAGACTTCCCGGATGCTTATCTGCTTGTCCCTTTTGGATTATTGGTATATTTATACCAATTTTGTAAGGAAGTTCCGCTATCGGAAACCATTTCCGGGCCGTAATTTTCCATCCGGCCTTCGGCTTTATAAAAATGGAGCGCATTTAAAGTTATTTTCTTAATATTCTTCCGATTAACTTAACCCACGCATTTTTACGAAATTACCAAGAAAGTTACGAACTTAGAATCGACCGCCATATCCAAAAATCGTGACGTTGTTTGCCTTTCCCACTATTAACTTTAAATGGTAGCTTTTTATACGGATGGCTTAAAGTTGTGTCTATTAGTTTTTCCATATCTTATTACTAATCTCTTTTTTAAAAGGAAAGTAAGACTGTCTGTATTTTTTGGATCCTGTTTGTCCCTTTTGGATTATTGGTATATTTATACCAATTTTGTAAGGAAGTTCCGCTATCGGAAACCATTTCCGAGCCGTAATTTTCCATCCGGCCTTCGGCTTTATAAAAATGGAACGCATTTAAAGTTATTTTCTTAATATTCTTCCGATTAACTTAACCCTCGCATTTTTTACGAAATTACCAAGAAAGTTACGAACTTAGAATCGACCGCCATATCCAAAAATCGTTTAGAAATGGTAGACACTTACATCGAGATTTTTCCCTTAACTTTTTTAGCTATCGGATACGGAAAGATAGGAAGCAATTCGGACCCATGAGTGGGAAAGTTGCGTACCATATACGAGCTAGTATAGAGCAGCGGTGTTCAACCCGTCGATGGCGAGCAATTTTTAGTCGATCTCTTGTTTATTCCTCCTTACAAATTTAAATAAAACTGAAAAAAAATAATTTATTTGTCATTATTTTGTACTATTTTTTAATTCTCTTTAAGTGTACAGGTCGTCCTCGACTTACGACGATTCCAGTTACAACGGTCAAAAATTATTATTAAAAATTCCCTAATTCAAGTTTGCCGCTGGCATATACATACATGGTAACATTCTTGTTCAGCTGTTGAGTATCTTGAATCTGTGTCAGAAAACTTCCGCGAATAGTAGGCTACGACGTGTTCTGTTTCTTCTTTGGTTCGCTGGGCGAGTACGGCTCCTACTCCCACTGATGAAGCGTCGGTGGTGAGTGGTCGGGAGAGTTGAGTCGAATGGCGCCAATACAGGTAGTGCAGTTAGTTGTCTTTTTAACTGTTTAAATGCATTTTCCTGTGCTTCGTTCCAGCTATAGGGCTGTCCTTTGCTGGTGAGGCGATAGAGTGGTGCGGCGATCTTGCTGTAGTTCGGAATAAAAAAGCGATAGTAATTGGCGAGCCCTGCGAATCGTTGTAGCTCCTTTACGTTCGTAGGCGTGGGAAATTCGGCGACGGCTTTGATTTTAGCAACTGCTGGTCGTATTTCTCGATGGGGTTATTTGTATCTACAAATGCTGAGAAAACTTTATTTATTACAATTTCTGGATCAGAACAGACATACTTTGGAATTTCATCAAAACCGACACAACTAAAAAGTCGCCTTTTCATAAATTTATGTCGAGCTACGGAATCTAAATATGAATCGTTACACACTGAATTTTGGTGGCTATCCAAAGGGAAGCTTTATTACGACTTCTGGAAATGAAAAATGAATTAATTGCATTTTTTGAATAAGAAAACATTCTTTTTCGAATATATGTTTCATCAAAACCCGAGACAAGTAAAAAGTCGCCTTTTCATAAATTTATGTCGAGCTACGGAATCTAAATATGAATCATTACACACTGAATTTATGTGGCTATCCAAAGGGAAGCTTTATTACGACTTCTCGAAATGAAAAATGAATTAATTGCATTTTTTGAATAAGAAAACATTCTTTTTCGAATATATTAAAAACAAAATATGGTGCGCTAAATTAACGTACTTGTCAGCTATATTTACTGTTTTTAACAGTCTCGATACGAGTATGCAGGGACCAAATGAAAATATCCTAAATTCTACTGATAAATTTTTTGATTCCAAAAAAAACTTTTATTCTGGAAAATTAAAACAGAAAAAGGCTTAGATAAATTTGACAACATTCCAAAACATCGCAAATACAATCGACAGTAATCGAGCACTCGACAAGTAGAAAAATATGATCGGATAAGAAATCCATTCTTAGAAAACCATACATACATTTTTGGTTTGTCATTGAATTTATTTATCTACAGACAAATTTCATTGGATGATTTTTGGATATCTCTTCAGAAAGATTTCCCAGCTATATCTAGTAAATCTTTTACTTCAATTTTCGACATGGTATTTATGCGAATTTGGATTTTCAGCGTTAACAAATATAAAGTCTAAAAAAATTTTCTACTTTTTGGATATCTCTTCAGAAAGATATCCCAGTTATATCTAGTAAATCTTTTACTTGAATTTTCGACATCGTATTTACGCGAATTTGGATTTTCAGCGTTAACAAATATAGTCTATGATTTTTGGATATGTCTTCAGAAAGATTTCCCAGTTATATCTAGTAAATCTTTTACTTCAATTTTCGACATCGTATTTACGCGAATTTGGATTTTCAGCGTTAACAAATATAAAGTCTAAAAAAATTTTCTTTTTTTAGACTTTATATTTGAGAAACTTGTCAATATCGAGCGCGAACTTAGAGCTCTTTTTTGCGACCTAATATAAGCGAAATAATAAAAAACATCAACCTCAAATTTCTCATTAAAATCTCTAAGCCAAGTACAGTAGTCACTGACTGATTATTATTACCGGAGTCATTACAGCCAAAATTCAATTCGCTGTAACTTTGGACCTAAGTTAAATATTATTAATCTGACAATTACATTTGAGAAAAGTATTCAATAGGATAGATTGCCAAATTTGAAGTTTGAAATCTAATTAATAATAGAATTAAGAGCTGTTTGAAAATTGAAAAAATCGGCAAAAAAGCATCACTTTTCTTCTTCTTATTCTCTTCCTATGCACACTCTTCTACAGGTCGCATCGTTTAACCGATATCGATGAAATTTGGAATACAGGTGTTCCTTAGTTTACTCGAGGTCCCCTGAAAATTTGAACACAATCGGCTCAAAACAAAGAGTGAAAGGGGGATCCGATTTCCATAAATGCCTTTACGTATAGTATCGCTTAACCTATTTTGATCAAAGAGTGAAAGGGGATCCGATTTCCATAAATGCCTTTACGTATAGTATCGCTTAACCTATTTTGATCAAATTCAGAATGTACGCATAGGGTAGTTCATTTAAAATCATCTAAAAAGTTTGGCTCAATTGGGCTAAAATTAAAAAGGTGTAGAAGACGATGATTTTCTTCTTTAAAAATGTCTCTATAGGTCACATCGTTTGACCGATTTTGAAGAAACCTGGGATTTAAATGTGATTTATGTTAAGCCTTTCTAAAGAAGTGCGGCCCAATAGGACCAAAATAATAAAGTAGGAAGTTTGTTTATCACTAACTCGTCTCGTTCAACCGATATCGATGAAATTTGGGAAGTAGGTATTCCTTAGATTACTCGAGATTCTGTAAACGTTAGAGCACAATTGGGCTAAAATAATGATGGCAAATGCTATTTCCATAGATTTTTTTCTATATATTACATTGTTTAACTACTTGTATGTTAAGCCTTTCTAAAGAAGTGCGGCCCAATAGGACCAAAATAATAAAGTAGGAAGTTTGTTTATCACTAACTCTTTTACTAACTCGTCTCGTTCAACCGATATCGATGAAATTTGGGAAGTAGGTATTCCTTAGATTATCTATGGAAATAGCATTTGCAATCATTATTTTAGCCCAATTGTGCTCTAATGTTTACAGAATCTCGAGTAATCTAAGGAATACCTACTTCCCAAATTTCATCGATATCTGTTGATCGAGACGAGAAATAAGAGCTAGTTGATGTAAATCAACCTCGCGGAAACGACAATGATACTTTTTGTATCAACTTTAATATTTTTTTTCTTTAAAAAGATTTCAAAATGGATAAATTTCTGATTAAAAAACGGAAAAATGAATTTTCTAGTTCATGTAAATCAACCTCGCGGAAACAACAATGATACTTTTTGTATCAACTTTAATATTTTTTTCTTTAAAAAGATTTCAAAATGGATAAATTTCTGATTAAAAAACGGAAAAATGACGATGATGACGACTCGACGAGGAAACAAACAGTAAATCCAGACGACACTAGTAGTAATAAGTACAAATGTAATCGTCAATATTGAACTTTGGCTTCACGTGAACTGTCCACGACTCGACGAGGAAACAAACAGTAAATCCAGACCACGCTAGTAGCATGGTCTATAAATGTATATGGTCATTCCACTCCTACCGATAACAATAGAAAAATGTGTTAAGATTAGATTTTAATCACCAGGGCGGCGTTGTTGTCACACACAGTATAATAGCAGACGAATCTTTAAAGTTAAGAGTTTCAAATCGCTTCGTAGAAATATCTGAATTAGTTGCTCAAAAAATAAAACCTCGTAATATAGCTGAAAGTTAAGAGTTTCAAATCGCTTCGTATAGTCGACCGGATTGGCCGCGTGGAAACGCTTCGGCTTTCCACTCTGGAGGACCCGGGTTCGAATCTTTTCTCGGATCCCATCCCTTGAAAATATTTATCATGGGATCCCTGTCCGCAGGGGTGGGCAGCTTGTGGAAAGGCTTGTTTCTCCCCGCCACATAGTATTCTACCTGAATGGAGTGTAGCGTCATCTATTGACAAAAAAAAGACTCGCTAAAGCTTGTTTCGCCCCGCCACTTAGTATTCAACCTGAATGGAAAGTGGCGTCATCTGTTAACAAAAAAAAAAAAAATCGCTTCGTATGAAATATTGAATTAGTTGCTCAAAAAATAAAACCTCGTAATATAGCTCCTCTTCTTCAGAAATATCTCTATTATATCCTATAGTTTACACAATTTTGAAGAAAAAAAAAAAACTAAATGTAATTGTTACTTATGTTAATTAATTATCGAACAAATTTAGTATATTTTGTTTGTTTATTATTTTAGTAAATTTCTGTTAATAACGTTAATTCGATCGAAATAAAAATAGAATATTTAATGATGTATTAAATATTATTGTTATAATTCTCGCTCAGAAACGCTTTCATCTAAAAAATAAATGATATCCCATCAAAAACATCTCATCTCATATGTAAAAAGTAAGCCAAGTACAGTATTACCGAAAGAGGATATTTGTAAAAATTTAGAACGTTAATTAATTATCGACCAAATTTAATATATTTTGTTTGTTTATTATTTTAGTAAATTTCTGTTAGAAACGTTAATTCGATCGAAATAAAAATAGAATATTTAATGATGTATTAAATATTATTGTTATAATTCTCGCTCAGAAACGCTTTCATGTAAAAAATAAATGATATGAGATGAGATGTTTTTGATGGGATATGTAAAAAGTAAGCCAAGTACAGTATTACCGAAAGAGGATATTTGTAAAAATTTATTTCGGTTATTTTGGTTGGTTATCATATTATTTTCTTAAATCGTCAAACACATAGTTGCATCTAAATTTGTTGAAACTACTTGTTTGACGATTTAAGAAAATAATATAACATCAACCAAAACAACCGCATCTAAATTTTCACAAATATCCTGTTTCGGTAATACTGTAGTTTCAACAAATTTAGATGCAACTATGTGTTAGACGATTTAAGAAAATAATATAACATCAACCAAAATAACCGCATCTAAATTTTCACAAATTAGTTGCATCTTAATTTGTTGAAACTACTTGTTTGACGATTTAAGAAAATAATATGATAACATCAACCAAAACAACCGCATCTAAATTTTCACAAATATCCTGTTTCGGTAATACTATACTTGGCTTATTTTTTAAATATGAGATGTTTTTGATGGGATTTAATTGTTACGCTAAACCGTAATTAAAATATTTCTATTTTTATAATCGATGCCGTGTGTGTAATCTGAATGCAAGAAATAAGAATAGACACAATAATCTGTTATTAAAAAATCATTGTTAAATCTAAATTATTTAAAATATTTAGGTGCGCCGCCAAATTTTTTAAGATTCAAAAGTGTTCCGAAACAGAATCACCGCGATAGACACTGACTTTATTTGGGCCAAAATGATTACTGTAATTAAATTGGTTATAACTTTTGTCAATTATTGTTAGCGGCGGCGATAGACACTGACTTTCTTATTTGAGCCAAAATGATTACTGTAATTAAATTGGTTATAACTTTTGTCAATTATTGTTAGTGGCGGACTGGAAAATTTTACCGGCCCTGGCAAACTGAAATAAGTATATGTAAATAGAATTTTCTCTGAACATAGAGTTAATAATTAAGGAATTACAGTAATAATCGTGTAGGCCTACATATAATATATTCAATATTTAAGCATGTAAATTAGATATATATATTTTTTTACCGGCCCTGGCAAACAAATAAGTATATGTAAATAGAATTTTCTCTAAAGATAGAGTTAATAATTAAGGAATTACAGTAATAAACGTGTAGGCTTACATATAATATATTCAATATTTAAGCATTTAAATTAGATATTTTTTTTTATCCCAAGAGGTCGTTCACATATTTTCATTTTCTAACTGCGACCATAAATGTTTTATTATTGCCATTTTCGCTTACGAGAATGGATTTTTTATTTTTATGTTTTATTCTGCGACGATGTTTTATTATTGCCATTTTCGCTTACGAGAATGGATTTTTTATTTTTATGTTTTATTTAAATAAATTAAAAACGAAAGTTTAAACTACAGATTTTTTTTAATTTAATAGAAATCGAGACACCGAAATTTGCTGACTGATCCGTTTTTCAAAATTTCCCGATCCGAAAAGTTTTGGTTCGGTCGCGACACTGACCACGGCTCCAATGCACTTGTGGTTTGTCAAAAAATAAATAAAAAAAATAAAGTTGGGTAGTGATGCGCTATGGATAATTATTGTCCGTCCACGAAAGACGCGCCTAGCTAAGGCTGAACTCACACGAACCACAACCACAAAACGGTAGTTGCTCGAGGACGGTCGTGAATTATATAAATATAGAAACGCACAATCTAACTCGGACTACTAAACTGAAGTGGGTTTCAATGGCTGTCGCAACTTGTGGTCGATATCATCCATAAAACTGTGGTCGTCAGTGGTCGAGCGCGACGTCCGACGAGTGAACAAAATCCCAGCACAAGGTCGCAACACAGTTGAAATACGGAGAAGAGCACCATTGGGGGAGAAACTAGTGACCTTGTGCTGGCCGCGACGTCCGACGAGTGAACAAAATCCCAGCACAAGGTCACAACACAGTTGAAATACGGAGAAGAATAGGTAACGGATTGCGCATATAACTGGGTGGTTGATTTCGGCCACAACCCAACCACACGGTAATCACCGTTTTGTGGTTGTGGCGTGGTTCTCTTATGGTTCGTGAGAGTTCAGCATAGGGTGGATGAGTCCAAACGCCAAAGGGAGAGTCGCAGTCGGTATAATGGCGGGAATTAATATTATATTAAGTTCAGTTAAATATACTATTTCCAACGTCGAAACTAATCATTTAGCATTCGACATTACAATAAACTTCCATTCGACTTCAGTTATCTCGCGTTTGGAAACATCCATGCGCGAAGCTGTCATCCCTATTTTGTCACTGGATTCGTTGAGTTAGCGTAGGCGTACTCGCGTCGATGGTCGCGGCTAAGCTGGACGGACAGTATGTGCATCAATGTTTCTCGCATGCGCAGTTGCTTTTATGACTATCAAGTTTTTAATGCACGATCATCATACTCTAAGCAAATAAAAATTTCTGCGATATATGCACTTATTATAAATACTGTACCACATTAGAAAAAGGAAAATGTTTATGGTTTTTTAGAATTAAACTTAATCAGTAACTGTACCACACTAGAAAAAGGAAAATGTTTATGGTTTTTTAGAATTAAACTTAATCAGTTTTAAGAAATCATTTTCTATATATTTTCATAAACATTATCTAAGCCCAATATTTTTGGTGTGATTAAAAGCAATTTGCGTTCCAATTCTAATGTGGGTAACTGGGTACGATTCCACATACTATGTGCATAATTACCCCACAGGTTGGTGAATTGTGAACATTTGACTTCGTTTTTTATTTATAACTTTGCTAATAAAGTCCTTTGAAAATAGTTTTTTTATTCGGTGAAAGCTAAAACTCGAGTGCAATTAATAACTAATATTCTAAATCCTATGGTTTGATTAAAATTACGGAAAAATGTTTTATCATACCTTTACCCAAGGCTTTAGGGCATTTAATACTTATATTGTTTACCAGCTTCAATTGGCCCCATTAGTCGGCCGGAGTGGAAACGCTTCGGCTTTCCACTCTGGAGGACCCGGGTTCGAATCTCGGGTCCACCCCTTGGAAATTTTTATCATGGGGTCCGGGCCCGGCTTGTCGATCCCCGTCCGGCTGACCCCTCCGCAGGGGTGGGCAGCCTGTGGAAGGGCTTGTTTCGCCCCGCCACTTAGTATTCTTCCTGAATGGAAAGTGGCGTCATCTGTGTACAAAAAAACCGGCCCCATTAGGTCCGTCACTACCAAAATCCAAAGTAATTTTTGAAGAAATTTTAATTTGTAGTTAAAATCGGGGTGTTTATTAAATCGCATTTATATTTTTTTTTATAGTAACATACATAGAAATTCACATAAACCAATGATTTTTGCTTCTTATTCCATATATTTCATTATATATTACATTCATTTTCCAGTAAAATGAAAAATGATAGAATACGAAATGCTCGGTTTATAAAAACTGAAAATTTATTCGTATCCTATCATTTTTTATAAAAAAAATTCCATTTATAAATTCTCTCTTAAGATCTATTTTTATTATGGTTACAAAACTCTCATATATCACAGATTTTTCACAATATTGAAGGTGGTTGGGTTTTAACATTAAGTTAATGTTAACTTTTATTGATATTTTTGCATTTGTTATCAACGATTCATTTCCGAGCGAAACATTTTTTTGATAACAAATACAGAAACAATACTAAAAGTTCCGCTCGGGACAATGTAAAAGTAACGAAGTAAAATGAGATTAAGCTTTTTGTACGGCATTTTTATATCGATATAATTCCAAAAACATTCAAAGCGTGGGATATTTCTCCGAAATTAGCCCCACCTTTCGAATCTTTTAGGACATCGACGCTACCTTATAGATGCGCAAGAAATTTTAAGGAGTGCGGATCCTTTTGCCTTTCACGTCTATTGTATGGGGTGTGTTTTTTTTATTTACTGACGAAGAGATGTGATTAAAAACTTTGAAGACTGCCGACCTAACCAACCATAACATTTAAAAAAAGTCATTATTTTTTTTTCCTATATAAGTAATGGTCAATACCATCCCAATCAGTGCCGGATCTAGTTAGTGTGGGGCCCCTCAAAATATGGCTTATATGTATAATAAAATAAGTAACATTTATGAATAAAGACCAATATTTGTCGTCTGGATTGGCTACGTGGAAACCCTTCGACTTTACTCTGGAGGACCCGGGTTCGAATCTCGATCCTACCCTTTGAAAATATTTATCACGATCCCCGCCGTCGTCCACCATCCAGCTGATCCCTCCGCGGGGATGGACAGCGTGTGGAAGGACTTTTTTCGCCCCGCCAATTATTATTCTTATAGAAAGAAAACTGGCGTCATCTGATGGCAAAAAAAACAAAAGAAGGGTTAATTATTTGGATAAATTTCACCTCGATGTGAAAATTTGAATTTTATTTTTCATCGGAAATAGCGACCGCGTAGCCTAATTAGCGTATATTAGGTATCAATATAACATATCGATTAGAACCTACTGCAGAGAGATGTGATTAGGATTAATTATTGATAATTTATAACTACCCTGTACTCAAAATATTGAGATAGGGCTCGTTGTAAAAAAGTAAGTGTGTGGACGTTTTTGGTAATTGTAATCTTCCGTAACTTCATTATATCGCACCATTTATATGTTCCGCAAATATTGAAAAACGATACATATATTTTAAAATTTTTTCTTAATACATTATTTAATGTAAAAAAGTAAGTGTGTGGACGTTTTTGGTAATTGTAACCTTCCGTAACTTCATTACATCGCACCATTTATATGTTCCGCGAATATTGAAAAACGATACATATATTTTAAATTTTTTTCTTAATACATTATTTAATTACATAAACTTTGACAAACACAGGGCCCAATTAGATGCAATCGGCTTAAATCCGGCAGTGATCCCAATATATATCTTTATCTCTGTAAATGGCATTGTTGTTTTTAAAAAACAAAGTAAATATAACGTCACTTAATAATTCTTAAATAATTTTGGCACTGATCCCAATATATATCTTTATCTCTGTAAATGGCATTGTTTTTAAAAAACAAAGTAAATATAACGTCACTTAATAATTCTTAAATAATTTTGGATTAATATTAAGAAAATTTTTAAACAGATCGAGTTTTACAAATTTCGTGAAATTTTATTTGTGCCAAATAGAATGTTTTCAGATTTATATGGGATAACTTTTTTATACTAGTATCAAAATAGGTCCTAGTGTACAGTCAAACCTCGATTCTCATAAACTTAATTCGTTCCGGAAGGTCGTTCGTAAATCTAAACTATGTGCCCTATAGGAATTAATGTAAAATGGATTAATCCGTTCCTGGATGATGGCTTATTTAAACTTTTATCACAGTACTTTGTGCGCAAATTCTAACACAAAATCAATGGAAACCATTAAATCTATCACAAAAAGATAAAAACAACACTAAGCAGATCAAAAACTTAATTTAGTTTTACCGTACCTGTATGGAGGAGAGTTGACGGCCTAAGTGGAAGTGAAATGTTGTTTGAAAGGGGCTTTTTCTTTTTTTTGTCTCTCGGCACCACTCCATTCTGTATCAGACCCACTAGGCCTCTGTCTCACTAAAAAGTTGTCCAGTGTGATTTGTTTTTGCCTGTTTTAAAATGCTTCTAAAGTGGAACGTGGCATCATCATCGAAAATGCTTATGTTGACGGCTAGCGTGTTCGTAACTCGAGACACAGTACGTCATCGGAGATGCTGTGTTTTCGAAAAATTTGTTCGTAATACGAGGCGTTGGTGAACCGAGGTTTGACTGTATTTTCTTCTAATCGGATTATATCGATTAATAATTAATCATCAGACTATTCCCCTATATTTATAAGCTATTTTTCGCTTCAAATAATCGGAATAAATTTAAATTAATAAACTCTCAATTATGGGATTCGATATCAAATTATTCAAGCTTAATAACGTAAACTATGAATTCCTTGCTTCAAATTCACATTATATAAACTTAAGACAATGATGCCGAATCTTTCAATATTTACGTTGGATTACGTTGTCATCCAATAACTTCAGATACCAGGATTATATTATTATTATTCTATTCTATTGGAATTGAGATCGACATTCCTAATAGCTGTAAAGTTTTATAAATTTTCTGTTACAATATTTTGCCAAGTAATAAATTATATTAAATTCATAATCTTTTTTTACCTTTTAATATAGACTATTATTGTTTTTATAAACACGGGCCATACTCCGACAAAAACAGCAAGCACCATGGTAAACTGTATAGATTAATATATTCTTATATACAGTTCATTTCCATTTATTTTTCCCTATAAATAAGAAAAAATAATATGATTTACAATAATAATTATTCCATTTACTATTATTTTTGACGACAGTATAGGAAGGCAATAATTGAGTCTATGGGAGTATAAAATAATCCTGCAGTAAGATTACTATACTGACTATAGGATCCCATAGACTTCTTACCGACTTCTAATGCTGTCGTCAAGTATAGTGATACGAACAGATTTAATGAATCGTAGATAAAAATACATACGCCAATTCAATTCTAAGATTTGACAATACAAATTGCCGTAAGTTGTAATAAACCCGAGATTTGTGCATGACTTATCGCATTTTTTGTTTAAAAAGTTAACGAAAATCTATTGCCATATATATCTGCAATATACTAAAATTATATTATTATACTTACCAAATAGTTATAATTAGGCACTTAGTCTTCTTTCGCAATTCTCATTAGCGAAAATCCAAAAATATCAGTAAAATTTACTGCTGCAATTAAAAACACATTAAAATGGTCAAATTAATTTATAGTTTAGCTCAAATATCAAATAACCATATAATTTGTCATGGCTAGTGAGTGCGTTTAACTATTGATAACTGTGTTTTAATAATACAGCATAAAAAAAATATAAAAGTTATCAATGATAATCATTTAAACTGGATAAAGTATTTTTGAATATAATGTATACATAAAAGTTAAATTTAAAATACAAATATATCTATAGTCAGCACTATACACAAAATATTTGATGCCAAATGTATGCTATACAAAATAATTTAAAGAAATACTTCTATAATTCAATTTTTTAAGATCATTTTATAATCATCTGAATAATAAATTTATATTATTTAATGTATAGTATACATTAAATTCATTTGTATTATTCAGATGAAAAATTATTTGTACAAATATAAAAATAAACATTGATTTTCAAGTTCATTTGTTTTCTTACATATTTACAACAGCATGAATTTAATTACTTTTGCAATTCATGTTAATGCTGAACTTAGAATTTTGAAACCAAACATTCTACAACTTTTTATTTCATTTAGAACGATTACAAATTACTGTTAAGAACTTGAAATGAAAGATTGAGATAATAATAGAAAACTATTTTAATTAATATTTTAGAAGAGTTACAGTTTGATCAATTTTTTTTTATGGGTGACAAGTCTGATTTTGATAACAAAATCGTGTGATGAATGATGCCAATGATAAATTATATACATTATGAACTTTTTTCTTCTGCCTCTCCTCCTGTTCCACTGGATTTCCCACCTCCTGCAGAATTTGTCGTTTCTCCTTCTTGTGATTCTCCGCCACCACTTTCGTCTTCTTTCTCACGTTTAGATCTTTTGTGTTTATGACGAGATGAACGATGTTCGATTCACATTTCAGTAACAGACATTCAATATTTGCCTTTAATAATGTTAGTAAAGTGGCCAACAAGTGTTTTTAATAACAAACTTTCATATTAACATTATTTTTTTTTTTATAAAAATTACAAAATATTTGATGTTCCCAGATTATAGATAGCTGGATTAAGAATACTTAATTATAATAAGAAAATAAAAATTATACGAAATTTAATTAAGTTACATTTCACATTTGTTGTTAAAATTCATAATAAATAAACATTCAGTCTCAGAGAGATATTTGACTCAAATCAATATCATGCCTAAACGTTTTATTATTGATTTTATATAAACTAAAGTTTATTAAATTTATTATATAATAAACTCAATATTATATAGAATTCAGTTATAAAACAAAAATTGAATTTTAAGGAAGGAATAAAAATTTTAAAACTTTCAGTTACTTAAAATCAATTAACATTGAAAATAAGATATAATACACTTTCAATTTGAGAAGATAAATTACAGATGAATTTTAAATAGAGAAAATTAAACTCTAAAATACATTAAATCAAATAATAAAACCACTAATAATAAATAAAATAAGAATAATAATACACAATGAACACTGCTCTTCTTTGATTAATTGATATCTTAAATTTTTAATGCAGTGTTCAAAATTGTAACAGTGTGATATTTAATTCTGAGTTATAACAAGCCTTTATAGCTGCTATAAAAGCTTGTTTTAACTCAGAATTAATTAGGAAGCAGGTTGAAGTTTATTTATTTATATTTTGTGTGATGTTTAAGTTTTGTACATTAGAAATTAAATGTGACTGCTATTAAATAAATAACAAAATTAATAAAAATAGTCTTCAGCACTTATTTAAGTGAAAAAATTATAGTTTAATAACTATTAAAGATCTTACGGCTTAATAAAGCCATCATCAGTAACAACACTTTTAAATAAAACGAATTGGAACAAATTTGTTCCAATTTGTTCCAATTCGTCTTATTTAAAAGTGTTATTACTGATGATGGCTTTATTAAGCCAAAAGATCTTTAATAGTTATTAAACTATAATTTTTTCGCTTAAATAAGTGCTGAAGACTATTTTTATTAGTAGTTCTAATAAGAAGCGAAAGCATATTAAATCTATTTAAATAACAAATTTACAGTAAACATACATAATATAATTTATACAATACAAACCTTCAAACCTTCAAGGGAATTATTCCAAATAAACCAAATTAACTAGCCTAATTATATCCCTTGAAATCTTAACAGTAATTTTAATAATTTGAAAGAATTTAAACTAATTTTAGCACCATCTCGTAATTAGAATATTTATTATTTTTATTAAATCAATGAGTGGGACATCTATTACCTAATAATTAAACTATAATTTTAACTAATTTATCAGAAGAAAATATCTATCTCAGCCCGGGAATTTTTCTTTAGATTCGAAAATTATTTTAAATTCTTTCAAATTATTAAAATTACCGTTAAGATTTCAAGGAATATAATTGGGCTGGTTAATTTGGTTTATAATATAATTTATTTTAAACAACAGTTTAAATTTGTTATTTGCTGATTTAATAATGAATGAGCATTTTAAACTTACATGAAAATATAAATTTTTGTAATTTTATTAATAAATTAAAAAATGTAACTACAGGTATACCCCAATACCTCACTTAATGCATCTCATTTAATGTACAGTGATACCTCGGTTCACGAACACAATCTGTTCCTTGACCCTGTTCGTGATCCGAAAGGAATATCTACATAGGCTGAACTCACACGTAACACAGCAGAACCATACCACGACCACAAAACTGGGGTCGATTTGTGGACGGTCGTGGATTATAATTATATTAATATGGCGGCCGGATGGCCGAGTAGTAACGCTGTCGATGTGCCACGCAGGAGGACCCGGGTCTGGTCCCGGATTTTTTCGGGGTACTGGGCCCGG
>AYEL01086277.1:0-28592 GCA_000484575.1 Olivierus martensii
ATAATTATCGTCTGAGATAAGACCTAATCTGATTCACGGAAAGCCAACATCTCAGGCGGACATATCGCGCCATCTATAGAATAAGTTAAAAAGTTTTGTCGTTATTTGATTTTTTGAATTTTTTTATATGGTTATTAAAATATAGATTTAATAGACAAAAACTCTAATTTCACCTCATAGAAACTCAAATCAAAAGGAATTGTAAAATTTCATTGTATAGTCTTCGAGTTATTTCAGTCTGAAGTTGTACGTGACACTAATGAGGATAAACAAATTATTATATAGATAGATATGCCGAGCTTGTTCGTACTTATCGCTTGTTTGCCGTCACAAATGCGCTGTGTATAGCAGAAAAGTCCTTTTTTGTGTATATACACGAGTAAATATATATATATACTGTATACAGGGTGTTTCAGAAATGGTGTGCCAAACTTCACAGGCTGGTAGATGAGACCATTCGAAGCAAGAAAGCTAGAGAAAAGTTTTTCGATTTGAGGCTTCATAAAAAAGTTATAGCCGTTTAAAGTTTTGTGATGTCACTTCCTGTCTGGTACGACGTCGGCTTAATTTAAGGCGAATAATGTCACGTGATGCGCACGCGTTGCTAAAAATATTATTTTTAGCAACGCGTGCGCGTCACGTGATGATATCACGTGACGCGCACGCGTTGCTAAAAATAATATTTTTAGCAACGCGTGCGCATCACGTGACATTATTCGCCTTAAATTAAGCCGACGTCGTACCAGACAGGAAGTGACATCACAAAACTTTAAACGGCTATAACTTTTTTATGAAGCCTCAAATCGAAAAACTTTTCTCTAGCTTTCTTGCTTCGAATGGTCTCATCTACCAGCCTATGAAGTTTGGCACACCATTTCTGAAACACCCTGTATATATATAATTCGGGCGATGCGATCCGGCAAAAAAACCCTAGGAAGAGCACTGATATGATATATATTGACTAACACAAATGGGTATTAAAACTGATTGTACCGTATAACGAAAATACATATAATTTACATTTATACGATCATAATTTATCAAAAATTAATAAAACAATGATAATTATACTAAAAGCATGCAATAAGCCAAATAATGAATTTTTTAAATAAAAATTTTATATAAAAAGAGAGAAAAAATTAAAGAATGTTTTCTTGAAATAAATTTATTTTTTATAAACGTTCATCTTTAGAAATACAACAAAAAAAAAAAAGATGAAAAAATTGAATATTTAAGATTAATCTTGGTTTGTATAAATACAAGATTTATCAGCATAACTTAATTTCCCATAAAAATTAATTAATTTTAAAATTTACCATATTCATATAATATCCAAAGAACAAAATGTAAAAATTCAAATTAGCATATTTAAAACATATATACATAATTTGAATACTATTGTACATAGGTTGGTAAACGGCATTGATTTACCAATAAAATTTTATAAATCTAAAATTTTTGATTTTTAATATAAATTGTTCACTTCTGAATAACTTGCTTCTAATTTATCAATAATAACCACCAAATAGTACAATACTGTATTCTAAATGTTTACTTTCGAATAGTTAACAAAAATAGACTTGAGCATTTTTATTGGTAAGCCAATTACACATTAGATACAGGGATATAGTATACAATATAAATTACAAATTTGGCAGTTTGAAAAAATATTTTAGATTTTTATATTTAATAAAATTTATAGTACAGTACTCATCAATTAAATCCGAAAGACATTTAAATTCAGTACTGTTATTTAAGCATTGAACAGAATGAAAATTTTCTTAATATTAAGTAATGTAATACAATGTATATAAGAAAAATTTATAGAATTGTGCAAATAATACTTATGTTAATATGTTCTCATTATTAGATTTCTTAATCAGGATCTTTTATATTACTTATAATAAAATAAATACTGTATAATTAAATTTAGACAGATATTCTTATATCCTCAATTGTTTACAAACATTAATAAACAATACTGCATTTTATTAAATTAAAATATATAATTTATTATTGTCAAATATTTGAGATTCAATTTGATTTGGCATCAGACATTAACATCAAATATATATTTAATACTGTATTCAATATTTAAAAATATTCTGGTTAAATATTAATAAGAACAAAAATATCATATTGAAAAATACTATATGCACAGATACTTGAAAAAATTTATATACCAAAAAATAAAAACTGCTCTTAGGAATTCAAATATAAACAATTTTAAATATATTTTAATGTCACAAGAACTGAAACAGAATTAAACATGGAATATAAATACAGTTCTAAAATGATTGTTATATTTAAATAAAAAATATCATCACATGTTAAGTCAAATTATTAACATTTTTGTCTTAATAAATTATTATGTTAGTGCATAAAAGTTTGAAAACATTTTCTGTCAAAATCCTTTATAGTCAACATTATAATTTTAACTTCAAAATAAAAAATAAATACTGCTTTAAAATAATTCTGAGAAAAATGTTTTGTGAATAATAGTTTTTAATCTTTTAAGATTTATTTCTACAAAAACTAAGTATCATCTTATTACAATTTATTTTTGTATGAATGAATAAGAAAACAATACATATTCTCATTATTAATTATCTTATAATGTGCTAATTATTTAAATACAGTAGTTAGTTGAATAAAACACAATTTTTACATTATGATATTACTATGCAGTACTATAATATAATTTTATTGGGAAAGCCAATAAAATTAATATTTAAGTTTATTAAAGATATTATATTGTTTTGCATTGGAAATTCTTTACCTATAAAGTTGTTTAATATTTGCAAAGTAAAATATTTATTCATGAATAACAACTTAGCAAAAATACTTCTCAAGTACTTTACTTGAAATATTCAACTAACTATTGTATAGTAGTACTGTACAAATTAATGAAAATAAAATGCAATAACTGAAAAATTCAACAAATATTGTATACAATAAAATAGTCAAAATTATATAAAAACACCCAAAAAATAACACAAGTTAAAACAGTATCTAAATTTGACACTAGAAAAAACAATTTATTAAACTATAAAACAATTAAGTTACATTGATTAGAAAATAAAAATTTATATTAAAAAGCATCACTGTGTTATTTATATCATGTGAAAAAATTTAATATGTAATTTATTTGCAATAGCAACTGAAATAATAATAGCAAAATTTCTGTTAATATGAAAAGTTAATTATGATTTATTAAAATATATTCATTAAACAGTTTTCATTTTTTTAAATAAAATGTCAATTTTTCAGTTTAAATCACTATAGGAAATATTTTTTCCTATAATAATAATTTGTGCTCCTACATTGACTAGATATGACTTTTAAAATTTTCAGTTATAATATTTATCTTGAATGAACATAGCATACTATTAATTGTGTTAAATAAAATAAATTGAATATTACTTCAAAGCATTTAAAAATTTTTATAATGTTGAGAATATATTTAACTTTGATTTTTTATCAAATGTTCAACAGTAAATATTTATTCTAATTTTTAATTTTCCAATATACTTATCTACATCTTTATGTTTATTATGAAAGTATTTCTTAAAATATTTTATCTGAGAAAAATATATATTTTAACAAATTAATTAATATAATTTGATGCTTATGAATTTATAAAATAGACCAATTTTTGCTTTTAACTAACATTTCTTCAAATTAATGTAGGAAAATATATTTAATTATCCTAGTTAAAACTTTGTCAAATTAGTTTTCAAATGACTTAATATTCATACTAAATTTTATTGTTTTAATAAATAAACTTTATCAAAAATCAATTATTATAAGCATTTTTAGTATGATGAGTTATAAATTCAAATTCAATTTAAAATATTTATTTGCATATTTTATTTGAGATTCTATAGTTTTACAGTGTATATAAATATATACAGTGTATAAATACTAAAATTTTAAATATTTTTATTTGATATTATTGTATACTACTTGTTAAATAAAATATGTAAATTTAATGAAAATAATCATTTTAAACTTAGAAGAAAAAACCATTACACTACCCTACAACAGAAAATATTTTAATAACAAACAAATTACAAGGACAGATTATATTCTAGGAGAAAGGAATTTTTTAATAAAATAATTACAATAAATTCCTATCAAATGTTCAGTAAGAAATACTCTAATAATATACAGTGCTCTAACACTTAGACACTTAGGAACTTTTTAATTCTATGTCTGCTTTAGCAGTTCCCCATATATTGAATTTAATTGAATAAAATGAACTCATAATCTGATTAAATTAGCTATAACAGTACATTTTTTATAATCAAGATTTTAATCTTCTTTTTAATTTTCAATGATAGACTGCAATGAAAAACTGTATAAATGAATTTATAAAAAAAAATCATTGCTTTAAAACAAAATTTGAAACGATATTTTATAATGTATTATTTATGCCTATATTTTTTTAAATTTTGTATAATTATTGCATTTATCTGTATCTCATGTCTTTGTTATTTTAAGTTTATACAGAAAATGCATTAAATTTACATCTCTATATAACAATCTATATTTTTCACATTCTAATAAAAATTATGTATATTTGATAAATTGTGATAACATTATTTTGAGCTTTTCTGTTTTATTGAATGAATAAATGTCTTCAAATTTATAGTCTAATATTCGCCAAAATCTTATTTGAAGGATTTGGTGTTAATATCTTTTGCCTTCAAATTTAATTAAGAAAAAACAAATTCTTATTGAGAATTTAATTATCAGTAATAGTATAATAATCCACCGAATTAATAATCTTTTCAGAATTATTTTAAATAAGCAGCATAATAATAATTTACATGTTTTTTATAGTTAATCCTTTTATAAATTTTTACATATACAAAATAATATATGATTTAATTATCAATAATTAAAACCTAATGGATCATTCAAACTAATCTAATTTTGTTTTACATTTTCCAAATCTTTATAAATTTATCATTTCATAATTAATCATAATATGCTATTTGTGTCTTCATAACAATTATTTTCATTTATAAGAGTACTTGTTTTATAATATTCAAATTAAATATAAGATTCTGCTACTATATAGAAACAATTTTTCTATTAAAATGATAGCAATTTTAAGCTTTTCAATAAAGATAATCAATTCTTAACAACATGAATGTTAATTTCAATTAGATCATATAATCCTGAATTTTATTTCATTTTAATAAATAGAATATAGAAAGATATAATGATAAATCTGAAATATTATGTATGAACTAATTATTAGAATTGTTTAACATTTGTGATACAGAGAATAATTTTTGACATGCATGAAATTGCTGTTACATTAAAAATAATAATTAAATATAAGTCTGATATAGGAGAGCAGACTTATATTTAATTCAAACATAACTGTTTATAAATTATTTTTTCTTTAAATATGCATATTTTTTTCAAGTTCAGAAATATATGAAAGTAAAAATAGCTAATTTAATATTACTACTACTAATTAAAATTTTCATTTTGAATTTTAATTTTTATATTTTTACCTAAAAAGAAAATTTTTAAATAAATATCTAGAATTTACTATTATTATATTCAAAATACTAATTAAAACAATATCTTTTCGAAATAATTTATATATGTCTAGTAAATATTATAGACATATAATTATGACTATATATATAATTATAATTATGACAAATCGTTCTTTAGTATTATGATAGGAAAAAAATTTATAATTATTTTTATTATAAGAATGAAATGAACTGACCATAAATGCTTCCAAATAAATGAAAAAATCTTTGAAAGACTATATGTAGTGTAATTTTTTATTTCACCACAAGCAAATATGGACTAGTTATGATTCTGATTTTACAATCATCATGTGAATATCTTTTAGTTAATCCTTTGATCTTTGATGATGCACTAGAGCAGGGGTAGGCAAACTTTTGGGAGAAAGGGCCATATTGCATCAATGAAATATAGTCTAGGGCCACACTTTCCTAGCAATCCTTATCCTTCACCATCTGACCCCCCTCCATGGGTTTGGGTAGAACGTCTTTGGAAGTGATCCTGCCCTTTAGTAATTTATCTGATTGGAAAGGGGCATAAAACAAATCTGTCTCTATATCTTTCTTCGCGATCTCGATGATGATCTCTATGTCGTCTTTCTCGATCTCTATCTCTATCGTATCGTTCGTCTCTTTCTCTATCACGTTCCCAATTATGATCACGTTCTCTCTCTCTTGGACGTTCATGATATTCACGATATCTTCTTCTTTCGTGGTCTTCTTCCACTGCTGGAGAACGACCAGTAGAACGATCTCTTGGATACTCCCATTGAGAATACCCACTACGATTATGATTCCTTTCACGATCTCTATCTCGTTCTTCGTGTTCTCTATCCCTCTCCCGATCATGCTCTCTTGATCTTTCTCTATCACGTGGAGAATTTCCCCAACTTTGTTGAGTAGATTCTGAAGGTATATCAAATTGGTTGTGAGATGACGGATTTCCATTATAGAAACCTGCCATATCATCAAAATGTGGTTGCCGATCATTACCGGGAACAGAGTGAGACGGCACATAACACGCTTGATTAAAAGAATCAAAGGAATCTTGAAAATTTCCATCTTGATTTCCTATATTCCCTGAAGGAGTGGTTTGAATATTTGGTGGAGGTAAACCAGGAGGTGGAATTGGTCCAGGTGGTGGTATATTTATATTGTGTTCAGGTGGAGGAAGTAAAAAAGGTGGAGGCATGTGTGGTGGAGGTAAATGTAGAGGTGGCATTCCTGGAGGTGGCTCAAACGATGTACCTTTTCTTCCAATAACCTAGAAAAATAATTAACATTGAATATGTGTATTTAATACAGCATAAAATTTTAAAATGCAAATATTTAACAGATAAAAACATTTAATCTCTTTAGAAATTTGAAATGGAAAATTAAAATAAAAAAATATTACTTATAAGAATAACTGCTATATAATCTTAATCTATCACTACTACTATATTTTAATATTGCTATATATAAATAATCATTGTTTTATGCAGAATGTATATGAAAAGTCAATTTAAAAATATTAAATATAAATTCATTATTTCAATAATAGAAGGATAGAATAAATTTTCATATACATTCTGCATAAAACAGTCAATTTAAAAATATTAAATATAAATTCATTATTTCAATAATAGAAGGATAGAATAAATAATAATAATAATAATCATAATGAGAAGTTCCAAGGAGAACTAAAATTGCCTACTTTCCAAAGATGTCATTTATTTTTCATTTACTTCATTTAGCATTTAGAATCCATTGGCTGTGTGTTCAATTTTAATGCTAATTTAACCAGCATAGATATCATGATGTCGTCACATAATTGAGCATTGATTATAAATTATCAGTGTTTTGTCATAGTATCCATTGTTACATCATATGACATCACATCATGATTATGATAATAAATGGGGACTGACTTCATCATGATAGATAATGAAATGGTGCTATGTGAAGAAATCAGATAAGCCATATGTTACTCTTATACTGCTAACACTTACAAGGGGCATGCCAACCACCGCTCCAATTTTTATATATATAGTAGTACTACCCTCCCACAAATCCATGATAAAGTAATATGATGCAACTCTCAAGCATTCCCGAAAAAAAGGGGCTTAAAAGTTTTCTATATTATTTATATTATTACTTACATTTTATTGATTAATACTAACATTTAAATGAGTGCTGTCATAGCACGATGGGTTTGGCTTTCAATTACTGATTGAAAGGGTGTTGGTTCAAGTCTCGTCTTTTTTTTAAATTTTTTTTAATCAAAACAAATGAATTAATGTACAATGTATTTTTATTAATGAGAAATTGCTATTTTGTAATTACAGATAAGCCTCAATTAGTGCAAATAACGGGTCCCACAAATTTCTTGTACTATTCGAAGTATTAACTATATATAAAATATGGTAATTGGTTGTTGCTTTATGAGATTCCGGCCATTAGCCAACCTCACGAAGAATAACCACAATACTAACTGTTATAAAATATGAAAATAAATATTTCTTAATCATTATTCATCATCTAAATCAGGGGTGGGCAAACTTTTGGGAGAAAGGGCCATATTGCATCAATGAAATATGCTTAAGGCCACACTTTCCCAGCAATCCTTATCCTTCACCATCTGACCCCCCCTGGGGTGTATGGGTGTGGGTGTAGACCATCTTTGGAAGTGATCCTGTCCTTTAGTAATTTATCTGATTGGAAAGGGGCATAAAACAAAATAGCAAAACAAAATCTCCCAAAATCCCACCTTCACCTAATAACTATCTGAGCTAACAAAATTCTCTTAGAAAATTATGTAGCCAAAATAGAAAGATCCTAAGGGGCATTTGATTGACTAACAAGGAGAGGAAACAGCTGAATTTAATTAAATTTACATAATTAAAAGAAATTTTTATTTTATTTGATTTTTTTATTAATATTTAATGTATTGAAATGTAGTTTTTATATTATATTTCTAATAAGATGACATAAAAATCAGGTTTACAGAATGTATTGTTTAATATTTTGTATTTTTAACATAAAACATACATAATGCTCTTATTTGATTTTCTTAGTAGATCAGCTTTCACTGGCTGTTATATGATCATAGGTTTGAATAATGCCAGCAATCCGAAAAAAGTGAAACACTATTTTCAGAGAAGCTTGGCAGGGTCAAAATTCTTTTAAATTATATTTTAATCATTTTAAATTTGAAACAATAATTAAAAACATATCTGTTTAGGAAATTTCACAAATGTTAAATACAAACACTGTGAAATTACAAAAGGTATTGAGTTAATAGATTAACAAAACAATTTTATTTGATTTTTGAATGTATTTTACAATCGATTTCTTATGTAATGACGTTTATTCTGGTTAACAGTTAATCAAATCTATTTTTGTAAGAAATATGACACTGTTTTTTATTTATAAGGTACATTGGCACAAACACTTGGACACGTATTAGATATTTTTTGTTCTAGATTACATCACTTTAGTTTCATCAAAATTAGTGGGTATCATGGTCAGCTGTATCCTCTCCTTGTAAGATATTATAAAAGGGTGACATGTTAAAATTAATCCAATTTTCTTAGTAGATCAGCTTTCATTGGCCGTTATATGAATCATGGGTTTGACGCCAGCAATCCGAAAAAAGTGAAATGCCATTTTCACAGAAACTCGGCAGGATCGAAATTCTTTACATTATAATTTAATATATAATTTAAATCATTTTAAATTTGAAACAATAATTAAAAACATACCTGTTTAGGAAATTTCACAAATGTGAAATACAAACACCATGAAATTATGAAGGTATTGAGTTAATAGATTGACAAAACAATTTTATTTGATTTTTGAATGTATTTTACAACCGATTTCTTATGCAATGACATTTATTCTGGTTAACAGTTAATCAAATCTATTTTTTTATGCAATGACGTTTATTCTGGTTAATGGTTAATCAAATCTATTTTTTGTCAAGAAATATGACATTGTAATGACATCTACAGTTTACCATATGAATTATATTTATTGCTCTTTTCTAGAAATTACAAAAACTATTGCTGAGATATGAAACAGATTTGATATTTTTTTGTATTCGTTTTATTTATCAATAAATATTTTGGCATTATATCTATTAGTTGGAGGGCTGCGGTTTATCCACCCCTGATCTAAATTAATAACTTATCAGGAATTGCATTTCATACCATCATCAAACCAAGTGCCAAATCGAAAGCAGAAGTTAAGCGCCGCCTCGCCGCCAATTCTGGGTTGAGAATTGAGTGGATAGTCCATTTGCAATTAAGCATTGCAACTTTATTGATTCAGTAAATTAGTTCCAGATAGAACTAGTTAGCTAAGTTAATGAACCAATGATCTGACATTTTTAACAGATAGAATTAATAAGCGAAGTTAATGAACCAATGAGAAATTTTTAACAAGTTTTCTATTTGTTTATTAGCAGAATATGACAATTTCACCCCTTCAAAGCTAAGTGACTGTTCTTGGACTGCACCTCGTCCAGTTTTACTAATCGAAAATTAACATTAATTTGTTAATTGACATCATAAATGGGGAAGAACCTTTGTTAGTAAGACTGGTCTATGCTTACAACTCGCATTAATCGCCGAGCTTTGTTAGTAAGACTGGTCTATGCTTACAACTCGCATTAATCGACAGCTTTGTTAGTAAGACTGGTCTATGCTTACAACTCGCATTAATCGAATAAATGGACCTTTGTTAGTAAAACTGGTCTATGCTTACAACTCGCATTAATCGAATATTTGCTCGCACTAAGTGAAAAACGGTATCATTTTTATAAGTCGCACTAATCGAATATCGTAACTGAAAAACGGTATCAATTTTATAAGTTGAGATCGGAAGAGCGTCGTGTAGGGTCTATGCTTACAACTCGCATTAATCGAATATTTGCTCGCACTAACTAGTCTATGCTTACAACTCACATTAATCGAATATTTGCTCGCACTAACTGAATCTATGCTTACAACTCGCATTAATCGAATATTTGCTCGCACTAACTGAAAAAACAGTATCATTTTTATAAGTTGCACTAATCAAATAACATTATTCGAACTCTCACTAATCAAGGCCTATCTGTATTTAACTTTTTTGCTATGCCCTTTAAACATTTCTATCACAAATACTAAAACAGATGTATAAAGGAATATAATTAATAAATAAACTTTTTTACAAAATGTTTATTTTAATTAACAAATACAGATTATATCATATAATTAATAATTAATAAATAAACTTTTTTACAAAATGTTTATTTTAATTAACAAATACAGATTATATTATTATTCATCATTGGGATCCTCCTCGATCTCTAAGGCTGATGTGCATCTATTCGGGTGATAATCATTGCAAAAGCATCCAAAACATTGTTTTAATATTGTTAAAATTTATGAATCCTACATTTCTACAAGCATATGGTGTTTTCATTATTGAAGTAGGAAAACATATTTCATTGACATTTAAAAATAAAGGTCTCTCTTCAATCAACTTTGATGTGAATCATACAAACAGAAATCATTGATTTAAATACAGAAGCATTTAATTGGTCTAACAACAATAAATGTGATATTATTATAAAAGAATATTCTGTTTTGGATGCTTTTGTGATGATTATCACCCAAATAGATGCACATCAGCCATAGAGATTGAGAAGGATCTCGACGAATAGTATTATTATTATTATTATTATTATCTGTATTTGTAGTGACAACCGATGATGATGACAGCTGATTGATGGTAATGTACAACAAAGTTAATAAAATAAGAACTGTGAACTGAGTGGACAACAGACATTTAGGATTTTGTGTATGGACTACTATAATATGAAATAGTGTACAATCGATAAAGTTCTCTCCCAGGTATGTGGAAGGGTACAGTGTACTCATTCTCTCTCTCAAAACATCATGTTACTATTCAAAAATGGATTTTGTAATATTAATAATTAGATTTAAGTAAGCTTAAGTAGGTTTAGGTTACGTAAATAGAGTTAGGTTTATTGTAGAATTAGGTTTAAATCATTTATATCCTATTGTTAACTGCTATAAGTAAATATATACACTTATATTTTTGTTTATAATTTGTTTTCTGAATCAATCTTTAATCCCGGATCTCTGCATCACAGATCCATGAGCCACTTGAATTATATGGTTAAAATCTTGATATTCAGACTTCTGACATCCCCGCGATCCTCACAAAAACAATCTGTATTTGTTAATTAAAATAAATATTTTGTGTAAAAAAGCTTATTTGTAATTACATTCCTTATAAAAAAAAGATTAAAACAAAAAAATTGTTATAAAATATTTTAATTAAGAAAATTTTGCAAATAATAAATTTATGAAAATGTGCATTTTATGCTGCATAATTTTGTATATTATTTTGTAAAATCAAATTTTTGGAAAGAATACAACTCTGAAATAGATGAATATCATGAAACTGCAAGAAAGGCTGTTTTTTGCTGGCATTTATATTTTGTAACGTAAATGATAATGGTATTGCTATATAGATAATGCTAATTTAAAAGCAAGATATTATAAAATAATTTTATCTAAGAAATATAATTTGAAAAGAATGTATGAAATCCTCATAAAAATATATTATTATTATTATTATTATTAATGTTAGTATATTCAGGTATTTTTGCATCATAGTATTTTATTTAAGATAACAAATTATTAGTCAAATGACAGAAGAAAAACTCAAAATATTTATCATTTCAATTAATAAATAAATTTATATAAATGTTAAACAAAACCAAAAAAAAATTTTATAAAATTAAGTACCACAATACACAATAAAATTCAAATTGTTGAATAATAGATATACAGTATTAATCAATATTTATTTTGATAGTTTTAAGTAAGAGAAAGAATCTTATTTTAATTAAGAGTAATATCAGTTAATTAAATAAGATTGCAAATAATATCTGAATTCTGATCTTATATTTCCTAGTGTAGTGATAACGTGGTGATTTAAAGAGCATCCAGAAGAGAAATGAGACAGAGTGAGAGAAAACATTGCAATTATTAATATTTCACCATGAAGAAGAACAAACTCCAAGACAAGGTAGAGAATGAGATATCAACTTGATCCACCTCATTGTTCCATTAATCAAGCAAAAGAGGAAAAATTTTTCCACTAATCAATTAACGATTAAAATTCAGCCCTCCTAATAAAATGTTGCTGATTAGAAAGAGAAACATAGCAAGAGATCTTCAAAAGTAGAGAACAAATAGGAGATCCTTCTAGGAGGGAAAGTTCAACTAAAATTTCTATATTAGAAGGAAAAAAAACTGAGGTCTTCCAAACCAAGAAGGAAGAAGACTACTTTAACAGTAAACCTCCTCATTAAAACAAAAAGAGAGAGAAATAAAAAATGAAAAAGAATAGAAGCTAAAGCTATGATGTTGCTTTAACTTTTGCCTATTTTTAAAAAATTGACCCAATAATGTATAAGAACAGTGTGTCAATAATTGACACAATGTTTTACCCAAGCTACAAAACAAGAAGAATTAGATTACATAATTAGGATAGGAAGTATGTATGGATACATGCACAGGTTTATTTTAAACATTTATAATAAGATCCAGAATAACTTTATTGTGCAAAATCATTTGCAAAACATGGATGAATGTCTAACATCTGTAAGTAAAAGATATCTAAGTATACCATATGAAGGGACTAAGCTTGCACCATTTAAATCTACAGCAAGAAAGTTACACACAACCTTAGCAGCTAGAAGAAATTCTACCATATTTACAAGAGTTTGAAATGATAAAGAACCATATGATAAACAACAGTGCTCTGGAGAAGATTTGAATGCCTCTTTGAATACTTATTCGTAATATAAATCAACAAGAAGAATATATAGGCATAACATCTAGGAATTTATCGGTAAGAATTAAGGAACACCAGCATGATATAATGAATAGAAATCTCTCTACCATCCTAGCTAAGAGGTTCTATGAATACAACTTGCAAATTTTCTGGAATGAAGCAAAAGTAGTAAAAACTTGCTTGAACAACAAAAATTTACTCCTAGAGGAATTACTAATAATAGCACAGAGAAAGAAATCTGCGATAGTTATCAATGATCAACCAAGTGTGTCCATTTTGAAGGCATGGTAATAAGCATAAATTATAATATTTAATTATTTTGCCGATTCGGTATAGGTACTATACGATTTTAGTTAAATCATTTTCTATTGTAAAAATGAAAATTTTTATTATTTATTGATTTTATGTATTCTAGTTTATATTATTTTCTTATTTAGCTAAAACTTATATAATTACTTCTGTTTTACATAGTAAAATGTTGTATATATGTAATTGAATATACAAACGACTGTATTTAAAAATTTTTATATTCTAACTTGTAAGAACTAAAAACTGATGAGGATCTTGTTTGAAGATCAAAAACATATTTTTAATAAATTTTTATACTGATTTTATAGACTTAACTGCAATTAGTGCTTTTGTTTTTTAAAACTTTTGCCTATATATCTCTACATAGCAAAAAATATATAATATAATTTAAATTGTTTTTTTATATATTTTAAGATGATGAAACTTGCAATTTGAAGTCCAGTAGAACAAATGAAATATGTTTATAAAATTTTTATTATAAAAAAAATCTATTAAAAAAATCATTGAGATTGACAGAACATTTTCTTCTCATTTTTCCTCAAGTGAGTAGATAAGAAACAGATCTAAGGACCATTCCATATTTTATTAATTGGTTGTTAGTATTATTATTAAATATAGTATTGGTTGTTAGTATTATATTAAATATATATATAATTTTATTTAAATATAGGCTATAAAGAGCCACTTATGTCAATCACAGATTGGATCTTTCTTCCCCTTTTCTCTTTTTTATTTTTCTAGAAATAGGAATGTTTATCAATCTTCCCAATTAAAAATAAAGCTATCTTGTTTTTGTTTATAAATGCTTGTCTCTATTTGAATCATTTCCAAGTATCAGCCTAGATGCTAGCACTGCTTAGTCACGCACACACACACACACACACACACACACACACACACACACACACACACGCACACACACACACACACACACACACACACACACACACACACACACACCAGTTTATTCTCAATCTAAATTTTTTATTGTTGGAATTTCAAAGGCTTCTGATGTCAAACCCTGAATTCAGCATTAAAATAACCACCATCCATACATACACACAACCCTTACAATAGAGGTGGGCAACCTCCGGCCCACGGCCACATTATTTTATTATATCTAATACCAATGCTATGTATACTTACATACCTGTATCTTCTCTTTTTTAAATAAATACTTTTATTATCAATTGTTTTTGTCATGTTTTTAAATAAATACTATTATTATCAATTGTTTTTGTTTTGGCTGTGGCCCACCATAAATTTTTCTATATGGCCCCTACAAAAAAAAGGTTGCCCACCCCTGCCTTACAATATCAACTGTTAACATATATAATAGTGGCTACCATGTTTACTCATTAAAAATGATCAGTCTACATATTTCTGATCTTATTAATGAAGCATTCAATAAATTAATATTTTTGAATATTTTAAATTTGAATATTCACACATAGCTATATATTTTTAATAATGGAATTAAAAAGAAATAGTTATATTTAAAAATAAATATGACAGATCTTGCCACTATCATAGAATCTACTATTGATGCTGAAAACACAATGTCACCAGTTTATATATTTATGTCATATTTATGCAGTATCTGATATTTAAATACTTATAAAAATATAAAATTATTTGCAATCCACATACTTTTAATAAAAAATTGAAAGAATCAGTAAGATGATGATTTTTATTAAGAATAGATATGGCAGATCATGCCCATATCTAGTCTTAATAACAATGTAAAAGCTGATCCTCTTCCAATTTGTTTTGGCTTAAATATTAGTATATATATGGTTAATCTTTATTAAAGATAATGCTTTTCCCATGTGGAATTTCTGTTTTAGAAATCTAAGGATATTATGAGTAAATCTAAAAGGGAGAAATATGTGAAGAAAACTTAATGTTTTTCAATATATTTTCTGTATTATAAAGCCAAACTTCCAGATTTCAGAATTTAAATATGTAGGTAATATTTGACTTACAATCACTTGTACTTATGACTGTAATTTCATCAATAAATTCTTTGATTGGTCAATGTAGTTCAATGGGTTTGAATCCCTGATTCAATAGTTTGATATATGAAAAATATTCTTTTCTATGGTCTGGTTCTTGTAGTTTTGTGTTCTTTATGTTTATTAAGATAATTTATAGTGTCCTAATAAATATCAGTAGTGGGAAATCCATAAATTTTTGATATTTATGACTTATGACTTTTCCAACTTATGACTGTGTGTTTTGAAATCAAATTCCCATTGTAAGTTGATGACTAATGAAGTTCTGTCAGACAAATTATTTAGATTTACTAATTGGTAATGTGCTATTTTCTGTCATTGTTGTATTGGAAAAGCACTATCATTGATAAGAAGCAAATATTCATTAAATCTAGTAAATATGAATATCTCTATCTTATGAGTTAAAACAGAAGGGAAATCATTGATTAACATGTGAATAATCAGACTCAAACCCTTCCTTTATTTCAAATTATTTCCTATTATATTTATTTATTGGATATTCTGTTTGAGGTGGAAGTGTAAGTATCTTTACTCTTAAACTAATCTTTTCAAAAATGGTGGTAAGAAATGAAATGTTTAATATGGAAAGAGTATTAAGAATTAAATATATATTTGACTTACAGGAAGATACATTGATGCTAACATGTGTAGCATGCAACAAGAAACAGCATGCCATATGCTTTGGTATTCTAAAAAGAAATGAAATGCCTGATAAACATTACTGTGAAAATTGTCAATCTATGGATCAAGAAAGACCTCCAACTGACCTATATTTATCAAGTTTAAATTCTGTAGAATTGCAGGTACTATTATATATTTTTTATTTAATATGCTAACCATCATCATTGATTTATAGTAATTATTCATTACACTTTTCACAAAAATTATTTATAAATTATATTTTATCTATGCATTTGACAGCTATATTCTGGTGGGAATAATTATTAGGTATAAAAAAATATATATTTACCAAAATTTATGTAAATATATAATATATAAATATTATTATTATTATATAGTACATCAATGTGGGCACGGAGTAACTCCGGGTCAAAGTGCTATGTCGGACATGAGTCAAGACGTAGCTACTTATGATGTTTAATGGTGTGTTAACTGTCTGTGTCAGTGCTGAGAAACTTTCTTATTATGTTGCATGTATTGAGTAGTGATGCTTTTTGTAGTGTTATGTATGTCTTGGGATGTAGATCTAATGTTTTGAGGCTTTTGTGTAGTGTGTAAGGGATTACTCCTGTGGAGGAGAGAATGATGGGTTCTGTTACTACCTTTTGCATTCCACAGAGATGCTTAATTTCTTGTGAGAGTTCTGTGTATTTGTTAATTTAAGTAGTTCCGAGGGCCACGGTTTGCCCACCCCTGCACTAGAGCATCCCCACTGACTATCGGTTTTAGCAGTCATAAACTACACCATTCATTTCATTAGAGCATTTATATACTATATCATATTGTTAGGGGAGAGTGTAGCAGATATGTGATAATATATGATATAGAAGGGAGGGAATCACATAAATTGTGAAATCACTGTAAAAATCGTTACAGTTTTCACTAAAAAACTTATCGGCAGATTTTCTTTTAAATATAAAATGCTAATACATAATTGTTCAAAAAATAAACACTAAAATGTAACATATTTGGAAATTAAAGAATATGTAACAAAGGATCAATGTAAAGTAATTCCTACTATTTATTTTTATTTTTACATAAAATCAGAGAAAAAATTTTAAATAGAAGTGAAGGATCTTAAAATTTGTGACATCACAGTCAGGAGATCAAGCTTTTGTGATGAAAAATAACAAAGGGGAGGGAAGAAATCAAAAAGTGTTTCTCTAAAACCAAAAATATTTTAAATAGCATGATTTAATTTATGGATGCTCCCATTTGTTATTATTTTTAAAATATTCCAGAAAAAACTTAATGCTGAAACGAAGAATTAAGAGAAAAAATTTCAAAATTAAAAATAAACATAAACCACACTTTAAATTTCTATATATCCTATAGAAATCTTTAAAAAATTCTTGAATGAAATATATCTTGTATATGTCAAAATTTATAGCTCAAGATATTTTTGAGCCAAAATATTTACAATTTAAAAAAGAAAATTAATAATTTATAATCTTTCTAATTTAATAATTATTTCACTAATAAATAATGCATTTTAGTGAAACAAAGTAAATGCATTCTTTTTTCTGAAAAAAATGAGCAATGAATGATAGGACGGACTAAAAATTTTTTTTATTAAAATATTCTTAAATCTTAATTTTTAATTATTCTATTTTATATTCTAATATTTCTCAATTATTAAAATATAACATTTAGATCAATAATACAATCCATACATTACAATTTTTTTAGAATATCAAAAACTTTTGTTATTCATTATCACTCTAGAGATGGAAGAAATATCCCAAATGTTAAAATATAAAACTTGTAACTGAAAAAATAACTGTAATTTTATTCTAGTTGACTGATACTGATTGCTCAAAAATAAAGCAAACATGTTAGAAAATATAATTTAAAATCTTAGCATAATTTTCCACTTTTTTTAATACTGAGTTATCAATGAGCAACAGGATATTTTGATTTAAAAGTGCATTAAAAAAATATTTAATGACTAGATAATAATAATATGATGACAACCATAATGAAAACAAATTTTAAACAATGTAGATTTAACAATTATAATATGACACATATCTGACTTTCTATTGATTTTTCATCAGATTTTGTTACTTGATTTTCACGTTTGTGAACAATAATAGCTGAATTTCCATAGCAGCTGTATGCATAAGATTTCCTACTTTCACCATAGCTAAGAAAGCTTAAGGGTCTTGGCTTATTAAATCGTTCACGAAAGAGAACCAAGGCAGTGTCTTCATATCGTTGTTTAATTTCATATAAGCTTTCAGCTATTGCTGGAGAACCTCTTGATTTGTTCATGCTAAAAATATCTAATATAAGAAAAAAATTTTATAATGAATTAAAAAGAGAGAAGTCTTCAGTGTAAAGTTTTAAAATATTAAACATTTTCTATTTGTCAATTTTTTAATTTTTTGTTTTTCAAACATTCATTCTGAAAATAAGCAATAATTTTGAATAGGACTGATTAAAAAATTTCTTTATTATATTATTTTTCAATTATTAAAAGTTATAATATCTAGATCAATAATATAGTCCATATAGTATAATCTTTCTTAAAATGCCAAAAAAATTTTGTAATCCCTTATCACTTTAAAAATGTTAAAAATAAATAATAATAAAAATATTTTGAAATTAACTGAAATATTTTTAAAGTTGAAAAAGCTACATTAAATTATTGCACCATCATATAACAAAAATAATTATTAATATAAGTAAAAATTTAGATTAGTGTCAACAGATACTTTCTTTTAAACAAATAAACCAGTATTTTTTATCTTATATCTGGAAAATTGGAGGATTTCTACTAAAAGGAAATAAAAAACTCCCCAATTTACATAATATTTATTTTCATGGCAATATAACATAATTTAAACTTTATATCATTATTATTATTATGGTTATATAGCATTTGCATATTTATTTCAACCTTTTGCAAATTTATTTAACCCATTTGCAAATATATTTAAGCCTTTTACAAATATATTTAAACTAAGCAAAACAGTCAATGGAAGGAAAAGCAATGCCTTATACTGCACGAGTCTATTCGTCTGTTCCCCGACTGCGACTTTGGGTATAAAATTTAAACCGACTTATATATACAGGAGGCGGTGTCAAAATCAGGTATAAAATAGAATACAGGGAAAAGCATAATTAAAAAGTACAGAAGGGATAATTTTGAGGTGCTAAACAATGGACCACGAGGGAACCGGCCAAAACTACTTAATCCCGATGTCTTTCGCCTAATATATAGAAGCAGCAATCGAGAAAGACCTGGAATTACTCTTATGAAAATCAGAGAGAAGCTTCTTGAACATGAAATTAAGTATGTCTTCCATAAAAAATGTATTATATATAGTATTACTTCCCAGGATTGTGCCAATTACTTTATGGACATATGTCTTTTGTTATCAGCCGCAGCTACTAGCCAACCACTGCACTAAATTTAATACTGTATATATTAATACCTGTATATATTTTTCTCATAAAAATTGTATTAATTTGAAAATATCAATAAATTTATTTTCATATATCAATATTATACTTGTTTATTCACTGTCCTTTCTCCCCATTTTGTTAAGTGTTTGTAGCCGAAAGTTTGAATGTACGTGCAAAAGGTTTAAATATATTCGCAAAAGGATTAAACAAATTTGTGTACAGTTTAAATATATTTGCAAAAGGATTAAATCAATTTGTAAAAAGTTGAAATAAATTTGCGAATGCTATAGTACATCAATGTGGGCACGGAGTATCTCCAGAGCAAAGTGCTATGTCAGACACGAGTCAAGACATAGCTACTTGTGATGTTTAATTGTGAGTTAACTGTCTGTGTTAGTGCTGAGAAACTTTCTTACTATGTTGCATGTGTTGAGTAGTGATGCTTTTTGAAGTGTTATGTATGTCTTGGGATGTAGATCTAATGTTTTGAGGCTTTTGTGTAGGGTGTGAGGAATTACTCCTGTTGAAGAAATAATGATGGATACTATGACTACGTTTTGCATTCCCCAAAGATGCTTAATTTCTTGTGAAAGTTCTGTGTATTTGCTAATTTTTTTGGTGAATGCATCCTGAATATTGTGTGGACCTATATATACCTATATATATATATATATATATATATACCTATATATACCTATCTATATTGGGTATAGAGATGTCTATAATGTAGGTAACTTTGTTTTGTTTATCTATGAGAGTGATTCTGGTCTGTTATGGTGTATGGTTTTGTCTATTAGGATTGTTCTGTCATAGTACATCTTGTGTGTTGAGTTTTCTAAGATTTGTCTGGTATGTATTTGTAATATGGTATGAGTGTGTTTATTAATTTGTGTTTGGTTGCAAGCTTTTGGTGTATTTATGTTTGCTATTTGGTTGTGTCTATGCAGATAGTCTGTTTGTGCAAGCAGCTTGCAACCCGACGTAATGTGCTGAATCATTTCGGGTGCTATGTGGCATTTCCTACATGTGTCGTTTGCTGTCTTTCATTATGTATTTTCTGTAGTTTTTCACCTGTTGTGTTTTGAGGCTTTGGCGTCTATAAAGTGTTTCTGAAGGTCATGTGGGTGTCTGCCATGGAGTTCCTTTCTACACCAGGATGTTTTCTTTTCTTGTATGTGTGCAATATTGTCTATTAGGTTTGAATTATTCTGTAGATTTTTTTCTTGTATGTATGCAGTGTTGTCTATTTGGTTTGGGATGTCATTCTGTAGATTTAATGGTGTTATGTTTCTATCAGCCAAGACTATAGCTTTGTGTAGTTGTGATGTATGTTGTTTTTTATGGAAGCTCTCTCAGATTATAGATCTGTCTGTTGTGTAAATGTGGGATGTCAATAAGACCATGTCCACCTTCCTTGCGTGGGAGAGTAGTTCTTTCTATGGCAGATTTCGGGTGATAGTACTGGTATTTTGTAAGTGTTCCTCATGTTTTTCTTTGGAGTGATTCAAGTTCTGTCTGTGTCCACTGTATCACTCCAAAGGAGTAAGTCAGTATAGGTATGGCGAATGTGTTGATGGCTTTCACTGTGTTTTTTCCATTCAGATGTGTTTTGAGAATGTTATTTAATCTGTTGGTGTATAGTTTTGACAATGTTTGTTTAGTTTTCTTCTGTTCTGTGAGTCTGGCTTGCTGGAATCCCAAATACTTGTACAGTTTGTTCCAAATACTTGTACAGTTTCCTTCTTTGATCTGCTATGTGTTGTTAAGTAACTGTAATGTTTGGGTATCTGCTTGTGAATTTGTCATAGAGTTCCCTTCTGTACCCTGTAATGTCAGTTTCTAATTTTGTAATTGTGTAGAATGCATGCATGATGAATTCTTTCATGTCAGTTGTCCATTTCATGCATTGGATGGTTTTCCACCCTTGGTAGTCTCTGGCTGAGTTTCCCGGGAAGCACTTTGGCTGGTTGGGCTCTGATGTGGAGACACATTTCCTACTGTGGGTATTCGTATTGCAGTAGCCTGACTTGGGTTGGTGCTGCTTTTACCACCAGTGGCCAAGGGAGACTGTAGTAAACTTTCCGAATGTGAGCCAACTCACAGACAAAGACCTTGTTAACCCGGGCGACGTCCGAGCCGGTATGCTTTCATTTTCTGCTTTGTATCATTGCATACTAGAAAAACACCACCGATGTGGGACAAGGCAACATCCGAGCTGGTGTGCTTTCGTTTTCTGCTTTGTATCATTGCATACTAGAAAATCATCACCAAGGTGGGGATATCTGCTAGCATTTAGTTGAGCATAATAGAATAGCCTTCTAGCCCAGGGTGACCCTACAAGAAATAAAATTTCTGGCTTGCATTGCCTATGTGGGACATCTACTAGGATTTAGTTGAGCATAGTGAAATAGTACTAAATATTACGAACTAGCCCAGGGTGACCCTACAAGAAATAAAATTTCTGACTTGCATCACCTATTCCATCCCATGTCCACGTACACCCCTCTGCCACTTTGAGGCAGCTTAGCAGGATTCAGGAGGGGTTATTATTATCATCATTATTATTATTATAAAATTAAAATATTCTACTGTGTGCATAACCTACTTAAAAGACATGAGATATAACTATTATAATATGATAAACATATACTGAATAATATTACAATAATTATTATGATAACTTTATCATCAACAGTTAATTAGTAACATTATTCATAGCATCATTAATTCTTGTTACAGAAGTATCATAAATACAGGTAAATGCATACAAACTGTATATTATACTAAATTATAAAAATGATTTTAGAAAGATATTATATGTCAAATTGTCAAGTAGCTTCAGTACTAAATATTACAAACTATATTAGCAATGTCAACTGTAAAAAAATTACTCAAATAGTGGTCTTATTACCATATTAAAGATTATGGAGTAATCAAAAAAAGAAAATTGTGATAATTATAGAAGCTTTGACAGAAAACTTAATATACACTCAAGCTGAAGGTTAATAAGAATTTAATCCCTATGAAGCACTAAACAGCAGGTGTAAAAACTAAAAATTTTTTATTGTTAACATTTTCGATGCCTTTGCATCTTCTTCAGGCAAAAAACAGAATAGAACATAATACGTTCTATTTTGTTTTTGCCTGAAGAGGATGCAAAGGCATCAAAAACGTTAGCAATAAAAATGTTTAGTTTTTACACCTGCTGTTTAGTGCTTCTTATAGGGATTAAGTTTGAAGTAATAACAAAGCAGTTTTTTTCTATATTCATTAATCATGGTTAATAAGAATATATTTTATTTTATAAAACATGATTTAATTATTCTAAAACTACAAAAGTTAAATCCTTTTATTGAACCAATAAAAGATTACAACTTTTATAGATTTTTGAATAATTAGTTGCAAAACGCAAAAGCATCCTACAGGAATATCTCAATTATCGCGATTCTCAATTTATCGCGGTTTATAATTTGATACCAAATTCCAATTATCGTGGCCTCGAGATGTAGCCCACTACATATGCAACCAGAATTACATTTACTCTTCAAGTAGCTAGCTCTCTTTAGCACTTTGTTTTTATCTGACAGTGCCTGCTCACTGCTCACCAGTAACTGTCCGCCTTTACCTGAAGTACATGTGGACAAGGCCAGCTTAACCTAGTTAGCAGACAATGCATCGTATCGGGGTACCTTAGAAAGAAGGTCGCCAAAATTATCATTTTCTCAATATTGTATGGGTGCTGAGTAGCTATTACAAACTGCATTGGGGCACCAGGACCTCTAGAGTCAGTAGTTTATGTGGATATTTATTTCTCTTTATATTTACCCTACAATGAATGCTAAAAGAAACAAGGATGATATCAAATCTACAGCTATCAAGAAGAAATGTAGCATTACCACATTTCTTTTTTCCTGATATAAAATTTAATCGATAGAGTTGAAAAATCCTTGGCAATGATCACCCATTTTACATGCATTATTTATCCCAATTATCGCGAATTCAATAATTGTGGTATTTTTCATGGCAACAATAACCGCGATAATCGAGGTATTCCTGTATTTATAAATTTTGGAAGTTTTAACATAATACTTGAGATTCTTCAGTGATTAAAGATGCTAACAAACAAAATTATAAATTTGTTATAGCTCTAATATTAGTAATATGTTACACAAATAAAACTGAAATCTAAAAATGTCTAATCATTTATATTGTTTTTGAACAAAAATATTTTAATTAAATTTTAAATATGGATTTTTAATCTTATAGCAAAGCATTTAACAAATCTAAAGATTGTGAAGTTTGATTAAGACTAATTTCTTCCTTTATTATATCATTGATTATCTTTTACTATAGGAATCATTATATTCCAAATTCAACTTGAATAATTTTGGTTCTGAATCAGGTAAATTATTATTCATCTGACATTTTTATTTATAAGAAGTATTCAATATAAAACAGTATGCAATTTGGAGCACCAAATTTAAATAATTAAAAAACAAGCAATTTAAATATTGTTGAAATATGCCTATGATCATTTCTTTTCCTTCTTTACAGAACGCTATCAGTAATATCATTCAATTGATTTTGGCAAAATTTGGTATATTTGTATCTTACATTTCTTATGTTCTCTGAAAATTTGGGTACAACTCTGTTCAAATTAAAGAAAATTTAATGGTTTTTTATTCAAATATTGTTACTGAGATGATTTCCTTGTAATAATCTATTTATTCTTCAAGCCATCATTTCTTCTTTATTGTTATGGACTTTAGTTACGTCTCATGGGCAGAAATCTAAATTTTCTGTCCATGAGATGTAAGAATATTGGTTTGAAATACCGTCTGCTTAGAAAAATTATATCTGACAAAATAATCATTCGAGGCTGAATAATTCTATAATAAAGCATAAACGATTCTAGGCGGACATAGATCACACATCTTACTTCTCAATACAGTATTTACATCTTATGGGTAGAAAATCTGGACTTCTATCCTGACTGATACTGTTCTATTGAATTTCTGCAATTAGTTGATTGATATTATTTCCCACCAATACTTAAAATTATATACATATACTATATACTGAATATTAAAACATTTTCTACAACTTACCAAATATTTGAGCTTTTTACTTTCAAATAATCTAAAACTCTACCGAAAGTCAATATTTTTCATTACACTCGTATACATTTCCTCTTTTTGCCCTTATAATGCTTATGATCAGAAAAGTATTTTCTATTAAGATCTGTTCTACTCATCTTTGGATCCAAACAGTACTGTACAGTATTTGTTTTATATTTTTAGTTAATTACTAAAAATAAAGCCGACACATTTTTTTTTCTTCTTCTTCTGTTTCTAATATGGAGGTTTTAGGTTAAGCCGACACATTGTAATATTCCAGCCATTTAAACAGAAAACAAAGATAAAATTTCATACAACAAGAATCAGCACAGCATAACGGTTGAAAGAAGAACTAATTTGTGATGGGCCTCGAAAATAATTGCACTTGGATATAATTGCATAATCTGCTTTCTGCAGTATATGTTTTTATTTATTAAATTTTTAATATTGTAACTATATAATAGTAAGGCTGAGTAATTATATAGTATATATCTATATATAGTATATGTTATAATATACTATACTGTATAGTATATTATAGTGTTTTATTTAAAGAATGATCAAGCACTCAAATAAATTAATATATAAACTGAAAACCGGACAGTTTTTCGATTTTAGCACACTTCCTAATATTTATTTTTAATTTATTGATATAATATTTGCTTTCTATCGCAAAACTAGTAACTATAGTAATTAAGCTGCAGCTATATAACTTAACTGGATTATCAAGGGTGCGTTCAAAAAATTCTCCAAGAAAGCTCCACTGGATTATCTAGGGAATGATGTCACTTCCCATAGAGATTACTAGTTTTTTGAACGGCCGGAGAAGCATTAGAGAGAATAACATGGCCGCCGCTTCAAATGTACAGTGTTGCGATGAAGAAGAAATAGCTCTCGTATTGAAAGAGATTACGATACATAGGAAGGAGGTGTAAGACATGGAAGATGAAATTCTTATTCATATGGCGAGAATGTCAAATACCTCATCTTTTTAAGGGAACGGAAAATAAGTTTTAATTATTTGAAAATTTTTTTGATACAAACTGAATAGCTAATTTTTAGTATGAGATCTTTTAACAAATATGTTCGTGTTATATTACCTAAATTTCTAATCAAAAAGGAACAAGTTTAGCAAAAAATAATGATATTATTAGCGGAACACTTTATATTAATTCATTACCAGATAAAAGAAAAACTAGTATAATACATTAATATTGCATAAAATTTGGTTAGTGCATAAATAAAAATAACGTGTTATTATGGGCGCGTTCCAAACCTCAACAGTAAGTCATCAGTGATTAGTTTCTTTTGACTATCAGCTTATTTCTGTTTCTGTTTAACGTCGTTGTTTCTGTTGACGATGATAATGATTTGTTATACTCTAACTTTTAAAATCTTATCATCTAGCAGGAACTACTTTTCTGAGACGTTAGAAAAACGGTGTAAACCGGTGTCAACACATCGGTTGCACCGTCACAGCTACAACGACCTCTAGAGGTGGTGTTTGTGGTGAGCGTTTTGACACCGGTTTACACTGTTTTTCTAACGTCGCAGAAAAGTAGTTCCTGCTAGATGATAAGATTTTTTAAAATTAGAGAGTGTAACAAATCATTATCATCGTCAAACAGAAACAAGCTGATATTGAGTTATTTCTGACGTCAAAAGAAACTAATCACTGATGACTTACTGTTGATGTTTGGAACGCGCCCTATCTTGCACAGAAGCATCAGAAAGTGATGATGTTTTCTCAGAATTGAATGTTTCACTTTGATGATGATTTTCTATGAAATACTGTGCAACATAATCGCAATTTTCATTACGCAAATCACACATAGAACACTGATAAATGGTTGCCGAGTCTTGCAACGTCAATTTTATTCTCTCCGTTCTCTGAAATACCCACAGATACCCAACTCTCGAACTAGAGAACAGAGAGATCGCTAGAGCGCGCTCGGAGAATTTTTTGAACACTATATGAGAGATCTCTCCGAACATTGTCTTCATTTTTTGAACGGTTAGAGAGCTCTCAAAATCTTCTCGGAGAATTTTTTGAACGCACCCACGTAAAGTATTCACTTCCTCTGTGAAAAATGCTCTGCATTTAAGTTGCACAGATGCTGAATATACTATATATCTTGGTATAACTAGAAACGCTTAGACTTTCACCATCAAAATACGGGATTGAATCCAAGTTCCATACGTAAAAATATTATTTGATAGGCTTACGTCTGACCTGTCGATCATTGGACTAGAACTATAGTCAATGGGGTCTTCAAAATTTAGTTAATCCTTCCGCAAAAGTTGGCAGGATAGCCGCGTAATTAATTGTTTTCAATCAAGAAATTGAATTTCAGGTTCATGCCTCCAGATTTTTTCAGAACCATTGATCCCTGTTCTACACAATCCGGCTGACCCCCTCCTTAACAATGGTGTGGCGGAGTAGTCTATTTTACTCAGCCACAGTATTTTACAGAATGAAAAGTGGCATCATCTGTTAACAAAGAAAAATCCCCACCAGAAGAATGGGCTGCCTATGATGAATACTTTTTCTTTAAGTGTGAGTGGTTTTATATATTTTCTAATCGGCGGTTACTAAGTAGTAGGGAATTGCAGTACTCGCCTCGGGTATTGGAATTTGCCCACCGGTTGATCTTTATCAGAGATATGTATCTGAAATTGTGGGTATCAGAGATATGTACTCACAATTTCAGATACATATCTCTGATAAAGTTGGCTATCAGCTAATGGATGGAGCTCAACAAGCTAGGCCTGGATCTCTCTTGAAATAAATCTTTGATATATGAGATCAATGAATTAAATTCAGTTGATAAGCGAACTCTCAACCACTCGACCATAGTCGGCCGGATTGGCCGCATGGAAACGCTTCGGCTTTCCACTCTGGAGGACCCTGGTTGTTTGGAAGCGGAAGGATATGATGTTGTATACTATGGGCGCCATAGTATACAACATCATATCTTTCCGCTTTTTTTTTTTTTAATTTCGCAAAATGATTTTTGATCCCCCGATTTTCTATTATATAGAGGAGAAAATTTATAAAATATGATTGCAGAAAAACTTTTAAAGTTTTTATACAGAAAATTATTCTATTTATTTATTCATGCGAAAGAACTATAACCGCCTCATTCGTGACGTCACTATTAACTTGAAGTGAGAAGGAAGACGTCCCACTTCAAGTCTCACAGGCGTAAAACGCGATGTAAATACGTCAATGTATTGATGGTGATAGTATTTTCGCTACATGGCTAGATACTGCGTCTTTATGCCGAAGTTCATTCTTGTTCAACTTTTTACGCCACGTACAAGAGTACTTTGACAATTCGTCCAATCGGGATATGAGCTACTTATAGAATTATTAATTTTTTTAGAAACTTAAAATGTTGTGAGCGACGTTACGGGGTTATTTATAAAAGGGTCTAGATCGTTTTTTAAACAGTTTATTAAACTTACGTCGTTTTTCGACTTAAGTCGCAAATCTTGAAAAGAATTAACGACGTAAGTTGAAGTATGACTGTATATCGTAAACCCTTGCCGAACGCGGGAGTTAGGTCATTAGTGCATTGGGCGCAGGGCAAAATCTCGTTCCGCAAAGAACTTTCTATGGAAAAAATGTTTTTTTTTTTTTTTTT
>AYEL01086278.1:0-156652 GCA_000484575.1 Olivierus martensii
CCGGGCCCGGACCCCATGATAAATATTTTCAAGGGGTGGGACCCGAGACTCGAACCCGGATCCTCCAGAGTGGAAAGCCGAAGACCCCTGTTCGAGTCTCGGGTTCTACCCCTTGAAAATATTTATCATGGGGTCCGGGCCCGGCCGTAGTATAGTTCAAATTAAGATATAATGTCGGCCGGATTGGCCACGTGGAAACGCTTCGGCTTTCCACTCTAGAGGACCCGGGTTCGAGTCTATCCCATCCCTTGAAAAATATTTATCAGGGGGTCCGGGCCCGGCCCGTCCATCTCCATCCTCCACAATCCGGCTGACCCGTCCGAGGGGTGGGCAGCCAGTGGAAGAATTTGTTTCGCCCCCACATAAAATTCTAACAGAATATAGTGTGGCGTCATCTGTTGACAAAAAAATTAAGATATAATTTAAACAAGCCTAAATATTATAGTAATTAAAAGGGGAAATGAAACAAATGTTAATTGAAAGGATTTTTATTACTGTTTAATAAATAGGTACATAATACAATTTTTTTAAAAAAGCTGGTGATTTTTGCTTAAGATAATGACTGACACAACTCTTTAAAAGCTTCGCGATAAGGAGCACAGGGGTTTTCAATACCTCTCGTAAAGTGTGCTTATGCTTGATTCGTTTATAGCTTGGTCTCTTACAACCGATGAAACACATGTACCATTTTTCAACTTATCTAAAATTTCAATTTTCTGAGATAATGCCAAAACTTTGCATCTTTTTTGCTTCTTTATCATCATCATTCTTCCTCTTAGATGTCATATTGAATTTTTGAAATAAAAAGAAATACAAATGCAAAAGGAAAAGAGAATAAACACTGATAAATACGTGATTACTGCTCTGCTAACGTGGGTGAAAGTCGGCCGGATTGGCCGCGTGGAAACGCTTCGGCTTTCCACTCTGGAGGACCCGGGTTCGAGTCTCGGGTCCTTGAAAATAGTTATCATGGGGTCCGGGCCGGCCCGTCGATCCCCGTCCTCCACAATCCGGCTGACCCCTCCGCAGGGGTGGGCAGCCTGTGGAAGGGCTTGTTTTGCCCCGTTACTTAGTATTCTCCCTGAATGGAAAGTGGCGTCATCTGTTAACAAAAAAAAAAAAAACGTGTGTGAAATGATTTGATCTCGGCCTGAGTCATTAGCGGGCATCGTCAAGCAGCATTGACAGATGCGCGCGTGGATATCGTTGCAGATATCCACGGGCTCATCAGCGTACTGCGGCTGGATTCACACTGGCCTTGCGACTGCGATCTACCACAACAGCGACCGTTGCCATAGAATCAATCCCATCAGGCCTCGTTTCTTGGCTCTTCGTTGCGACCAGGACAATATTCAACTTGCTGAATATTGTCGCGATCGCAGCGGCTACGTCATTACGATAGCCAATAGAAAGGAGGCATTTGGCCATCTATTACGAGCTATATGCTACATCAGCTCTTATTGGCTGTTGTTTTCGCAGTTGCTATTGGTTGATTCGAAAAATCGTGAAGCCGGTCGTGACCAATGTGCATGTTCTATCGGAAGTTGGCAGTCGTGGTCATAGTCGTAGACGTGATCTCAGACCAGTGTGAATCTAGCCTATGAATGAAATTCTAGCGTTAGACAAATTAAGTGGAAACAATTCACATAACGCGTATGTGTAAAATCGCGTTCTGTAAATCCCCGCTCGGCAAGGGTTTGCTGTACATATTATTCAAAACAATTTCCCATTTATTGGGCACTGCAGATTAAATGAGAAAACTTCGATGCACATTCTTTTTAAAATAAATCGAATAATTTAATAAATATCTTTCCGGTAGTATAAAATCGATTTTTTATATTAATCTATTATCTATTAATAAAGTGATTCGAAAATATAACAGCTACAATTCAGTTATAAATTTTCAAGTAGTGTATGTAATAGGATATTTTTTAGAATCTGCATTTAATTAATTTATATTCTCCGATCGTCTTTCTATAAGAAATTTAATCATAAAAAAATTAAAAATTTCGATACAACAATACATACTTTTATTATAGCAGAATAATGATGTTAATATTGTAATATTTTAACAATTGGATAGAACTTCTTAACGTTTCGTTTTCATATTCTGCTTTCAGGTTAAAATTGGTCCAGTAGGCAAAATTCGAAACGACTCACAAGATTATATGGTAAATGATTGAACACCTGTCATTAAGCCTACCTAACCCTGTTGCTTAGAAAAAATAAATGGAATCGTCCAAAGCTCCGCAAACTCGAATTCGCGCCTGTAATGATTAATCTCATTGGTTTGTAAGTATTGTAAGGAAGCCGAACATCTTCCGCTTAGGTGACAAACTTTTTGGAAGGAACTGTACGTCCCGTACGGTCACGTTACCGGGGACCAACTGTCCGACATCATCGACACCGTATTTCGTGGCTGGAGACTGGAATGTCCGGCACCCCTTATGGGACAGCTCTGCTAGCCACCCCACCCACGCAGGATCATCCATCTACTCTTGGTTAATGGAGACCAACTGCGTATTACTGAACACAGGTTCCCCGACTCATGTTTGGGGGGCAGTTAACGCGTCCGCCATTGACGTTACCCTCTGTTCCCCGGAGATGGCGGAGGAGGCCACATGGTGTCCTCTTACGGATTCTCTGGGAAGCAACCACTTCCCTATTCGCACCGAGCTACGCGTTCCAGGGCTATCCTCTCAAACCAAAGCCGGTACCAAATCTTACTCTTACACCAATTGGTCAGAAGTGACGAAGGCTATCGCGACCTCTCTCGAACAGACCCCCTTTCCCCCTACCTACTCTGAGTTCATGGACATACTAAGGAACAGCAAACAACTCCACACAACTACAAGGGCGTTCCTATCCACTTCACGTTGCGATTGGTGGACCGCTACGTGCAGCCACCTCCGCGCGAAGAAACGCCGCGCTTTCCGTTTGGCGCGCAGGCTGGGCGACACTCACTGGTGGAAAGAATACCTCCGTATTTCCGCTAGCCTTAGAAAGGAGGTTAATCAAGCCCGCCGAAAGTGGTGGGACAACTTCTGCCGCGTAGGAGCAGAGACCGGCTCCATTTACAGGATGTACCGCCGCTTACGTGCTATCAAACACTCAACACCGGAGTCCTACGATATTCTGTACTCGCCTTCTGGCCAGCAGCTAACAGACTTAGTGTCGCAAGCAACCGAACTCAACACGTATTACGGGCGCCCGCGGCAGCAGGGGACATTCGCCCCCTCCCAGCTAACCACAGGAACTTCCCTTGGGCATTAGACTTCGCTTTTACCCCAAACGAACTTATGCAAGCTATAAAAGAGTCCAAACAAACTACACCTGGCAGAGACGGGATCACCTCCGTATGATCCAAGCACTGGACAGTAACAGCAGAGGTCGGCTCCTAGACACTTACAAAATATGAAATATGTTATACCAATCGGAAAATTTTGAAATTAATATATATTATAGGGGAGGATATGAAGAATATTTCATGAAAAAATGGTGATTGCCCTTCTAAGACAGGATTTTTTTTTATTTTTTTTGTTATTTTCCATATTTCCTCTAGAGTGAGAATCACGAAAAAATTACCAGTTATAGATCCTATGCACCTCTATACCATAACCTAATTTCAAGTATTTTGCAACAACGGTTCCCGTGAAAAAAATTATTTTTTAAAATTCGAAAATCTTTTTTTGGGGGGGAACCATCGGTATTTCGATGTTAATATTTGGCAAAAGTAAATGTTACCCAGAAAGCAACCTCTAAAAAAAATCAGCCAAATCGTTGTAAAGGCCACTTTCCAATGCTTACCCGGCTACAGCCTTTATTACAAAATACAGTGGTGCTTCACAATTCGTCACTAATCCGTCGCCGAAGTAATGTCAAATTGAGAAACTGTCGAATTGAGGGACAACATTTCCCATATAAGACTATGGAAAATAGATTAATTCGTTATTGGACCCCCATCTCACTCCCCTAACTAGTGAGTGAGAGAGATACAATATATTATTTAACTGTCGAATTGCAGGCATTTCCCATATAAGAAGACTATGTAAAATAGATTAATTCGTTATCGGTCCTCATCTCACTCTCCTAACGGATGAGGGGAGAGGGATACACTATATTATATCCCACTCCCCTAATGAGTGAGATGAAAGAGATACACTATATTATTTACTCCAATTACCCTAACAAGTGAGTTGAGAGAGATACACTATATTATTTACTTTATTATATGTGTTTTGTTATTTTATAACACACGCGAGTTGAGAGAGATACACTATATTATTTACTTTATTATATGTGTTTTTTTATTTTATAACACACTAAATTACAAAATGCACTATTTTATACACAACACACAATTTATTAGCCCTTGGATGTTGGAATGAATGACACTCTAGCATCCATAATCTTCTGTTGCAAATTGTTACTATAGTTGTCCTAGGAACGTCATACTCGAGTTACATTTTAATTGTTCTATCTTTCTGCACTTTATCTACATTTTTTCTTCGTCTTTTTGCTCAGTTCAGTGTTCTTATTTTTGGAATTATTCCTCTGGTCAGTTCTCTTTGAACCCATCTTTACATTTCACTCAAAAAAATAATCATAATTACAAGTTTTTTACTTTCTGAAAGATGTAGAATTGAAAATTAACAGAAACACCATGGGCAAACACCAAAGTAGCCCAAAAAGAACTGACAAATAGCAAATGACATCACAAATTCCAAACCCGCGAAACTCAAATTTCGAATTGCGAGGCACCACTGTATTACTTTACATATTTAAGATATCTTAATGGTTTTAAAGATACCTGCATTTACAAATAAATACTGTTTAATGTTAATTTTTTCAAGTTTATTCAGAAATACACTTACAATAAATATAGCCTATATAACGAAAAATATGCAAGATATACAAAAACAAAAATTGTATTGTACAAAATATAATTACTTTTTATACAATTTATGGGAATGTTATTACTGTATTTAATAAATTCTTACAAATTCTCAATAAGATGAACAATTAGGATTGAAGCTCTATAGGAAAAGTGGTTATAAGTATATTTACAAAATTAAAAAAATAGAGTGGGAATAAAGGAATGTTGGAAAGAAATGATTAACAAGCAGATTTCATTAAAAAATATTTACATACATATTTTGTTGCATTAGTTGCTATGTATCAAACTTAATATCAGAAGTTGCAAGAGAAATTTACATTTAAATTTTATTATATACCATAAAAAATTGAAAAACAAACATTTGTCAAAACGGGAATGTAAAACTTCATCATATTAAAAATTTCCAAAATGTTGAAGATGATCAATATTTTACTGAAACTGCATCAAAAATTTCATAAGAACTTTTACTAAAATTAACAAAGTAGTTAAATTTATTTATTCCAAAACGGTTATCCAGAATGTAAAGCTTAAAACTTTATTTTTTTAATTTTGGCATCTTTTTTCTTATTTAAATATGTTTGATTCTTATTTTTTATATAGTTGTTAAGCAATATTTTACCAATTGTAACTGACTTGTGAGATATTTCTTCTCCCACATCCATAATAGAATGTTTTGAACAGTGAAAATTTTGGTTGATATCCTTAGATAATTTCAAGTATCTCAGTGTCAAAGTAGAAACAACATTTATATGATTTTTGCACTTCATAAAAGTTTCTTCAAAGTTTCTGGTTAACAGTTTTTGAAATATTTTATATACCATAATTGTCAAAGACACAATTAAAAATGATGGTTTTTTAAGGCCACCTCTATCAACAGTATTAAGTAATCTAGCTTCATTTTCAAAATTGAAAGTAATATTGGAATTATCACAAAATGCTTTATTACAGTCCAAACAATTATATTTTCTGGTTAATCTGTGAGAAGCAGAACCAGCTATATATAATAAGATGGAGCTTCTGTTTCCTGGTATCTAGTGTTATTTCATTTAAATCAATGTATAATAGTGGATTGAAAGAATCATCATCATCACAATTATCATTTTCATCAGTTATTTCCATGACTTCTATAATTCCTTTTATTAAAGATTTTAGCTTTAAAGTATTTTTTATTCTAATTTTCTTTTCGTTTTCCAGTAATTGCTAGATTGAAATAAGGTGATTTGATCCTGAAAGTTGTCTATATAGACTAAAGCGTTCTTCTAACAGATCAGTTTGAAATTTTCCAAGTAAAACATAATCAGAATTTACTGTATTAAAAAATGTAAATAATCATTTCATTTAAAACTGAACAAGTTTGTCTTAAAGCAGTAAATGTTCTAGTTGTAAGTCCACTGTAGTTGTAAGTCCATTGTATGTTTCTAGTTGTAAGTCCACATGCATTCCCATTTCTTTAACCAAGAATGAAATTTTTGCAAAAATATGATTTGCTCTTGGTTTGCTGAGGTGATTTCATTAAGATCACTGTCGTTAAACTTTCAACCCATATTTGGGGACTTAACATTCACAATTTTCCAAAATTTATGAATAATATTAATAAAATCTGCTGTTTCTTCCCATCCAGTAAGAAAATCATATTTTGGTCCATATTCACTTAAAGCAATTGAATTTTGTTGCTTAAAAATTTTTAAAACAAGTGGCACTTTTTGTCTTTCTGTATTGGAAGGATAAAGTGCTTTTAGTGTTAAAATATGTGAAAACTTTAGAAGATTTTCTTTTTCAATGTTATACATTTTTCTCAAGTGTGAAAAATTAGCTATTTTTACAATATTGGGATCTTCAGTCAGGGTAATGATAAGATGTATTATTGCAATTTACCAATTATTTCGAATTGATTTTAATAAATGAACAGGATCATACATTAAATATAATGGAGTATTTAAAGAATTTAACACAGCATGATTAAAATTTGGATGAGATTTAAAATAACTGAACATATTGCAGTTTATATTATTATTATCAGTTATAATATAAAGAATTGTAAAACCAAGATTGTAGAGATCCTTTAATAAATTTCATGTTAATGAATGCAATTCTCTCCATCAGAATTTGAAATTGCAGTAATTACAATTACATCTCTATATGAAGAAAAAACTGAAGAAATTAAAAATGTTTGTGCAGTCTTTGCTAATTCATTGTTATTAAAACTCATACCAAAAATTTGACTAGAATTAAAAGTTAGTTTTGGATCAACATACAAGTATATTTCATCTATTAATAATGATACAATTTTCTGTTTTTCACTGAGAGTTTTTGCTCGTTGCTTAATATAATCATTTATTGGACTAACATTTGAACATGTTATATTAAGTTTTTGAGTTAATTTTGTTAATGTTCTGGGATGTGGTAAGATCAAAAGTTTTGTACTGCGTAAAGCTTTATAACAAGCTGCATTGGTCAAAAACATCTTAAATGATAAATAAAATAAATCATTAGAAAATCTTAGTTTGGGATTTGGAACACCAATTAATTTTAACTATTCAATGAAGAAATCAAGTTTTCTTCTATCAATATCCATTACAATTTCTTTATGTTTTTCTAGCAATTCAATGCTCATTTCCAAATAATTAATATCAACACATTTCATATTTAATTTATTACAATAATTTATCAAAGCATCAATGTTATAAGTTTCAGTTATAAAATTAAAATTAATATTTGCCTTTTCTAATTGTTGTAAGAAATTTCTACATTATCTATATATACCGAATATGATAAATCTTTTTGCACTTTTATACTTGCCGTTAACTTTGGGATATTATGACTTTCATAAATTCAAATGACATATAATAAGAGTACCTTTCAATTCTGCATATCCTCAACCTTCATCCTTGCAGTTATTCGATATATATTTTATAATATCTTCAATTCTTTTAATAGAAACAGTAACTTTTTCCACACTATATGATTGCAAACTGTTTGCAAGAGCTTTTCGAAAATGTTCTTCTTCTCTGTCGTCCATTGTCTTCTTTTTGGGTAGTTTTTCTGTTAAGTGAGGAGGAATTTCACCTATTATAGTGGGATATGCATCTTTTCTTAATGCTACTCTATCCCGTTTTATCGTAACGAGTTCACTATTTTTATCGGTGAAAGTATCATCACGAATAACAAAACGTTCATCAAAATGTTTTATACAAACACCGGAATTTTTAATATCTTTAAATTCTTCTCGATGAATTTTCTTCTCCCATTTTTTTATTTTATTTTTTTCATATTTTCATCGGAAGGAAAATTAAAAACAGTTATGTATTTCTCCTCGTTGTAGTTTGGATCGACAATCAGGTACTGAACATACACGTAGCATTGTTAAGTACCTAATCTTACTATAGAATTCTAAAATTAAAAAAAAAAAAATCATTTGAAAATAAAGCACTTTGTCAAATTAAATTTATAAACCTTCACTTACCAATAGATATAACGGTATAACTTATACTAAATATGTATATTTATTTTGTAAGAAACTAGTATTCAAAGGTTGTAAAAATGAACTGTACCAATTCACATTAGTCAAGAATCAAACCTTCTAGCTTGACGTCACGAGTAAGTTAGAGCTCTAGATAGAGGGTATACGCATCCGCTATTTCTGGTCCTTCTTCCCATAGGCCGCTATAGTAATATTCTAAAGATTTCAGTTTAATGAAAAAAATACATAAAATAAATGAAAGTTGTACTTTAAAATGTATCGAAAACATTGAAATGTTTAATTTCATACAGTCGTTTTTTATTTATTTATTAGATAGCGTTTAATACCAAATTTTTCAAATGGACAGAAGCGCTTTCTATAGGATGTCAAGATATTTGTCGATATAATTGAAGTTTTGGCTAATAAATTATATTCCTAACCATACATTTTAAATTTTTACTGGAGATAGAACTTACCTCAATAATTAAATTATTCTAGAAGTTCTAAATATGGCGCAGCACGAGTATACTCTCTATTTAGTGCCCTAGAGTAAGTAGTGACGTCAGCGCCAGGGCCTGTATGTAGATGGCCGTGACTAATTATTGATGACTTGCTGTTGAGGTTTGGAATGCGCCCTAGCAAAGATAGTATATTATACTATGGTAGAACTAACCTCAATAATTAAATTATTCTAGAAGTTCCAAATATGGCGCAGCACGCGTATACTCTCTATTTAGTGCCCTAGAGTAAGTAGTGACGTCAGCGCCAAGGACTGTATGTAGATGGCCGTGACTAATCATTGATGACTTGCTGTTGAGGTTTGGAATGCGCCCTAGCAAAGATAGTATATTATACTGTCTTTGTGCCCTAGCTTGTACGCTGTTATTTTATTATGTAATTCAGTTGTAAACTTCAATGTTTATTCTCTATCATTTTTGATAATTTGAACTCGTTAATAAAATGTTTACTCAATTTAACTTTTAAAACAGAGTTTGCATAGGAATCTCACTGATGCAATCAGCCGTATCATATACAGAAGTCATATCATGCATTCATTTATAAAAAGCGTGAATTTAAAGAATATATATGCACAGGGCCTTGCAGTGCTATGAGGCAGAGAGGCGGCCGCTTCAGGCGGCACCGTAAGGCTGGATTCACACTGGTCAAATCAAATTTAATAAATGGCGAATACGGTCTCTACTTAGTGACCTATCACACTCCTTCTGATAGGATCCTTTTCCTTTCATCTTCTCACTTCCTTTCCTTTTTCTAAGGCTAAACCAGTGAGTACAGCCTTCTATCTCTTTGTTTTCCTCCTCCTCTATACCCAGGATCGCGAAAATATTTTCTCGGGTAAGGCTGGATTCACACTGGCCTTGCGACAGTGATCTCGACCACAACCGCGACCGTTGCTATAGAAACAATCCCATCAGGCCTCGCTTCCCGACTCTTTACTGCGACCACGACAATATTCAACTTGCTGAATATTGTCGTGGTCTCAGCGGCTACGTCATTACGATAGCCAATAGAAAGGAGGCACTTGGCCATCTGTTAAGAGCTGTATGCTACATCAGCTCTTATTGGCAGTTGTTTACGCAGTTGCTATTGGTTGATTCGAAAAATCGTAAAGCAGGTCGTGATCACGGAGGTAAGAGATAGATGGAGATGGCATGACGTCACAAAGTGAAGCCAGCGATGGGTTGACCAAGATGGCCGCCTTTCGATCGTAAAAACTCGGAAGATGATCGCAGTCACAAGGCCAGTGTGAATCCAGCCTAAAAGGGGTCGCCAAGTGGAAAAGTTTGAGAAACGCTGGTATATAATATTGATAGTAAATTGTAATTATATCAGCACAATATTGATGATGATGATGATATTATACTATTTGATGAGTTTTTATGATATTAAACTATATAAAATACCATTTTAGTAGTATCAAGTTTGATTAAATATATTTTAATTACTTAATCATTAGAAAATAAAACATGTTCGGAAAGTAGACGATTTTATTTTTTTCCGGAATTGCTTTTTTGCAATAATTTACAGATAATCTATTAATTATTGTTAATTTTTTTTTTATTTTTCCAGGCAAATCTAGTGAATAATGGCGTTACTCAAGAACTGTTGTATACCAATTGTGCAACTACAATGACTACTGCGAGGACTGATTCATCTTCAATACGTTAATTTTATATAGAAAAATATAATAATATAGTTTCAAAAAGAATATTGTAAAGAATTGAAGAAAGAAGTGAATATACTATATATTAGTTTATATTTAGAATTTCACTTTGCTAATTTTGGCTTAACTGCTGCATGAGACTCAATCGATTACTAAATTGAAGAATCCAGGTTCAACTCCTGGTCCCACGCCAGTTTTTCAGAAATGGTTGAGCCGACCATTGAAACACACCTTCATCTTCAGATTTACACTACTATGGGTTGATAGCCAGACCTGTGATAGTCATCATTCATGATAGGGTCAACAGCAATGGACTCCGTCAAAAGTATCTTATATAATTCAGCAGCATTATAAATTTTAATCTTAACCACTCAGTTAATTCGAAAGAAACCACTCATTCAGTTTGCTTTCGGAATGAATGTTAAAATTAAAAAATTATCATCGGAGTTAATTTAAAATAATATAAATAACAAACAAATATTTAATTATCCTCAGATATATAAAAATATATATTGCATAATAATCTTCACGAATATGTTCTAAGTTCTAAGCGATAATCCAAGATTATTTTTGTTATTGATTGTTAAGGAAATTAAAAGCAAAAAAAGGTTAGGTTAGTGTAGTTAAACCGTCATATTGCACAAGAAATATACATTATCTGGCGGCGACCACTTGTAGAGCCCATTACAAGCTAGTCAACACCCATGATAGGATTAACTGAAAGGTTAAAGGATGAGGCTCAATGGCTGGGCCCCTCCAAAAAACTAGAGATGTGAGCTGAATTTGAACTCGGATCCTTCAGAGCAGTAAATGACAGCTTTACCATGCGGCCATCCGGCCGACATAAGAAGGACACAATTTTAACAAAATTTTAATTTTTTTTTAACTTGAAAGTTCCTCGAACTATATTATCTATGGTATTTACGTTTGGAATCGAATTCCTGATGTTAAATCTGATTGAGATATACCTGGACACGAAACTCGAATTTTCGTATATTACAGTATTGCCAAAGAAATTCGGCTATCTGTGTTTTTTGTATAACGAATATTATGACTAGTGTACTCATGCCAATTTATTAATATAAATCCTGTTTTCATTTTCGCTCTTGACCGTTTCTTTTTTTTTCAGAAAGAGAGTAGTGTTAAACAATTCTTTATCTGCTGGAAAATCACTCTTTCGAAATTTAATGCTATTACAGAAAACACAAAATACGCTATTATAGAATAGAATAAAATGATACAGGAATAAATTTGTCTGTCAGCACATCCTCATAAATTTTTATTAATCAAATTGAATGAATTCATATAAATTATTGAAACAGTGGGAGAGAAAATATTTTTTCCTCAACAGACAAATTTTGACATAACACTACTTTCCACTCAGTAAGAGTACTAAGTAGTGGAGTGAAACCAGCTCTTCTACAGGCTAACCATCCGGCGTAACTCGAATTGTGGAGGCGGGAATCGACAGCTCGGCTCCAGATATATTATCGGCTCCAAATATTTATCATGGGATCTCCATGTTAAATATTTCTAAGTTATGGGGGACCCGAAACTCTAATTTGGATCTTCCAGAGTGGAAAGCCGAAACGTTTCCACGCAGCAAATCGGACCGACAATGCTCGATTTTGTGTCATATCAATAGATGGGGAAATAACATTGAAAAAAGATTACGAATTGGCCCAGTTAATGATTAAGATTGTCATTGATAGAGGCTGAAAATCAGTGGACTTAACACAAATTCTTAGAAAACTCTTGCTGGTATGGGAACTGATAATAGATCCCATATTCATAACTAGAATATCAAACCTGATTCATAATGCTAATCTAATAGATTCTGCTTATCCTTTGTGTTTTAATTAACTATTGAAACTATTACTGAATTTTATCTAGCTGGATTGTCACGTTGTAGATCAGCATCTTCTATCTGAGAGACCAGATTTCATTTGAGTTTCACAGTTCCAGATTTTTCGGGAAATGTCCTGAGCCTTTTCAATCCTATCCTTCAACTATTCTTCCAAATACTGTATATACGTTATTTGCCAAGAAAGCTAAATTAATTTATTAATACTGGAGTTTTCGTTTTAAAATAAAATAATTTCTAAAATTTTGATCTGAAAAAAACAACAATGACTTGCGAATTTAAATATGGCGTAAATTAAATTCTCCGCTGAAATATCCGGGTATACAAGATATTTTTTCAAATATCGTATATACCTAGGAAAAAATAATGAGAAAAGGACGATTTTGTATCTTTTCGTTTATATAAAGTCAGAAAAACCAATATATGAATCAAAATTAATATGTATTTATACTACGCTTAAAAAAATTGACTAAAAAATTTAGAAGTGTGAAATTTTTCGCGATTTATAACTATACTGTAAATCACTGAACCTTGCTATCAATAACACTATAACGAGAATAATTGGTTATACTGTTATTGGTAGCGAGGTTCGCTTAATAGTTCGCTAATTCGTCAAAGTCCAATATATCCTGATGGAAACACTCGTTTTTGCTCTCCAGACTACGCTCTCATGTTCTCTTTGGATTGTTCTCCTGGTCACAAAAGCAAAGTTTATGGGAATAATAATATTTTCGATAATTCTGAGGCATAAATAATTATGAAATAACATTTACGATCAACGTAAAAAAATTAATAAAAATTTATTATTGAGTTAACAACTAATTGAGATTTTTTCCTGTTAATTTTAAAACCTGGCTCATGCTTGCAAAGTTTTGAAATTAAAAATCAGAATATTCTTTTCGTTTACTTTGTCTAGCGATAAAATAAGAGGAAAGAATGTTCTTATTGCTTACAAGAATCAAATTATTTATAATAGAATACAGTATTGTTCTTCCTTCTCCAATTAATTGCCCTATGCCCGTTTAAACATGGTTAATGACAATTTTATTTTTATTTTTTTGACGTTACACTTCATTCTGGAAGAATACTATGTGGAGGGGCAAAACAAACCCTTCCACAGGCTGCCCACACCTGTGGAGGAAGGGGATCGACGGGCCGAGCCCCATGATAAATATTTTCAAGGGTTGGTATCCGAGACTCGAACCCGGGTCCTCCAGAGTGGAAAGCCGAAGCGTTTCCACGTGACAAATCCCTTATGTAATGACTTTAAAAATAGCTAATATAAAATGGAAAAAATCAGATCTTCGAATAAAAGAAGTCAAATTGCAAGCTTAAACAAACTGAAAAATTTTCAAGCTAGATACCTTCAAAAAGCTAAATCTAGCTTGAAAAAAGCTAAATTGGCAACAAGAAAACTATACCCTACATATAATGCGAATGTCATGTAATCACATTCTAAAATTTTATTGTCCTTCTGCCATAGGAATGACGTTGAATTTGAATATGAATTGAATTTTCAGCGCTTGGAAACGCAAACAGTTAATGAACGGAATCAAACGAATTAGCATCGTTGTACTTTTTCGCATATTTTACGCCCTTTCCAATCAGCGAAATTACTAAGGGGTGGTACTAAATTATTAACGGGCGGGTCCAACCACAGAATGTACCCACCCGTGGAAGAGGGCCTAATGGTGAAGGACGGGGATCGCCGGACAGGGCCCAGCATCCCGAAAAAACTTTTCAGGAGTTGTCAGACCCGGGACGCGAACCCTGGTCCTCCTGCATGGCACGCCGGAGCGTAACCATTCGGCCATCCGGCCGCCAGCATCGTTGTATTATGAATGATCCGACGAAACGGACTATAAATCAGCTTTAACACTAGTCAGAAAAAGTAATGTAGTTATGTATGAAAACTTAGCAGTAGTTCCAAATAAAATTCGCTTTAAAATATCTTCCATCCCGAGTAAATAAAAGGAAACACTTCTATGGATATCCCTGCTTTACAAGAAGCAAAATGCAATCGCAAGAAAAGATTTTAAAAGATTTCAATTAGAATAAATAATTCCACAACAAAAACAACTAAAAGATTAAAATGTAAAGCTAAGATGGAGATACATTATCCTGATCTTTCTGCTATGTGTTGCTATGTTCTACGAATTTTGCTTTGAAATAACTGAATGCTAAGCAGTCTATACAATTTTTTCAAACACATTACTTAGTTTACTGATTCAGAAATGACAAACAATAAGATATGAACAGGAATTCTCCGTAATTTTTCTATTATAACGAACATCTAAAGAATTTGATTAAGCATAAACAGATGAATAATGCATGCAAAGGTTCGAAAATATTTTCCAAGAAATGCGAACTTTTATTTGCCAACCAAAAATCAAAAACCTTGGGATAGATACAGAAAAGCGTCATATTGATCAGATGTGTACATCTGATGTCAAATATACTTCAGAAGTTTATAGTTCAGAAGTACAGTTCGAAAATTAACAGGTGATAGTAGTACACTATTAATAATTATCAAATTTTGTTATAGATAAGATATATGAAATATACAAACAATTGAAGGTAACAACAAACATGGAGTATTAACTAAATTATTTCGAGATGATATTCAGACGTTGTATTATTTCTCTTAAGACAATATTCTTTTAAACTCATTATAAATTTGTCCAAACATGGAACGTAAGCGTTTATATAAAACGATTACGGACCATGTATGTATGTATGTTTGCACAAATTTATGCAGACATTTATACCTATGATCTAAAAAGCTTAAATTTGGAGATGATATAGAGGCACCACTGAACTAATTCGGAAAAAATTAGTTAGGTTAGGTTAGTTTGATTAAGCCGCCATATCCTCATGGGATATTCTGTATTTGACAACGGCCCATCATGGGTGTTGGCCAGCCATTCACAGGCTGGCCAACACTCAGGATGGGGTCAACCGGATGGTTGAAGGATGAGGTTCAATGAGCAGGGCAGGACCCCATTGAAAAACTGGAGATGTGAGACCCGGATTTGCTTTACCACACTGCCATCCGCCGCGGAAAAATTGTCAACTCGAAATTCCACATCAAAGGAATAGAAAAGGGGAAACTAAACTTCTGTCATAAAATTCATTACTTCTTCACCATTTGAGTGTTTCATACCGAGAAAAATATCGTTTTACATATTAATTGGAAGAATTTATATTCAAAAAAAAAATTCATACTGAACATAAAAATGGTCCGGATTAGCCGCATGGAAACGCTCCGGCTTTCAACTCTGGAGGATCCGGGTTCGAGTCTCGAGTCCCACCCATTGAAAATATTTATCATGGGGTCTGGGCAGGCCCGTCGATCCCCGTCTTCTACAATCCGGCTGATCCCTTTGCAGGAGTGGGTAACCTGTGGAAGGCTTGTCAGTTAGTATTCTAGTGAATGCAAAGTGGCGTCAAAGTAAAAAAAAAGTTTAACTAACCTAACCTGACCTTATTTCGATGAAAATCAGTATATTTGGTTTCTGGGATACAGATTGCGAATCTGATTGTTGATTTTCGAATTTAAAATGGCAGATTCAATATGATACCTCGAAATTCAACGGATATTTTAATTTTTTTTTTTTTTGCATATTTTACGCTCCCTTTTCAATCAGAGAGATTACTAAGGGGCAGTGCCAGTTCCAACCATAGGCTGCACCCACACCCGTGGAAGGGAGCCAGATGGTAAAGGAAGGGGATCGTCGGGCTGGCCCAGCACCCCGAAAAACCTGTTTAGGAGATACCAGGATTCGAACCCGAGTCCTCCTGCGTGGCACGCCGACACCGTTATCACTCGGCCATCCGGCCGTGGATATTTTAATTTAATCCGATTTTATTTTGTTGGCCGGATTGACTATCTGGAATAACTAAGATTTTCTCTCCAGAGAACCTGGCTTGAATCGGATCCCATCTTTTGGAAAAGATTTAGTAGTATGAGCCTGTGTTGTCGATTGCCATTGATCATCCTTGATATAAGCGGCCTATGGCAAGATCTCAATTCACCCATCTAGTAATCAAATAGATTGAAAATAGTATCATTTGATTAAAAAAAGATATAGCCACTAACAAGTTACTATAAATATTAGCGTCGCTTAAAGAGATATGGCTCATCTATTCCTGTCATAGACATCTTATATATTAGCATGGTCTATAAATGTATATGGTCATTCCACTCCTACCGATAACAATAGAAAAATTTTAATATGTTATATATACTTTTGCTTTGAGTGAAAAGTATCTAAAATTAGTGAATTTACTGTACAAGAGAAATGCAAGATCAATCAGGTTTGTGAGAGGCAATGCAATTGATTGCTTAGAGGTGAAGTAAATTGTTACCAGAGAGGAGAAAATTTATTAAAACAAACAACCAAGAAGCTAAGGAAAAGAGTAGAATTGTAAATGATAGAAAAAATAGATACCAAAGGGAGAAGAAGCATTTGATATCTACCTTAGTAGTAGAAATACAGTTATAAACCAAAAATGAATTTGGAGACTGACACTAGATAATTTAGTGTTGCATTCTCTTATTTCTTCTAATTATATGAAGTAATTGTTATTGTGCCAGATGAAAATGTTAAATCCTATTATATCTTTAGTATTTTCAAAATTATATTAGTGCATTATGCTTTGCAATGCAGATTCTCCTATTTTTGTTGCTGCAACCCTATGTATCTGCCACATGTTTTTTCCCTGAGAATGATGGGGTAAAACTACTAGAAGTGTGGAGATGAGTGTTTTAGAATCCAACAGTGATCATCTACTTTCTTTCAATTTAAGTTAGTGAAATAAGTGACTCATCCAGAGTTATTTCTTGCAATTGGAATCATCACTTACAAGAAATAACTTTTCCAATAACTAATATAGGATACTAGCATTGGAGTCAATTAAAAATCACTTCCAATGCTGTACTAGATATAAATAGTAAGTAAATAGAATAAGATTCTCTTATTTTTGAATTAATATTCAAGATAGTTTTCTGGAGTATAAGCAGAAAACTATGGGGTATAATGTTAACAAAAAAACTAAAATTTTGTTTTGATAATGATATTAAATCATAAAGAATTGTTTTTACAAACATGTTTGATTATAATTTTAAACTATTTTCATCTGCCTTTTAGCTTCTAACTAGAAAAAATAGGAATACATATTAAATATTAATTTATTGCTTATAATATATTTAAAATTTATCCATGTATAAAAATTTGATTAAAAAATTCATATTTAATAATTACATTTTAACACTTGTATAGAGGCAAAATCAGGATTATCAAATGTGAAACATATTCTATTGGTAATGTCAGGAAAAGGAGGAGTTGGAAAAAGTACTGTTGCCATTCAGTTAGCTCTTACTTTTAGGAAAATGAATAAAAAGGTGAAAAATGTTTAATTATTAAACTATTAAATAAATATCTATATTTAAAATTATTATTTTATAGGTTGGAATACTTGATGTTGATCTGTGTGGTCCAAGTATTGCTCATATGTTAGGTTTAGAAAACAAAGATGTTCATCAGTGTCCACAAGGGTAAAATGCATAATTTTTTCCTGTTGATTCTTAGCAAAAACTTAAAAATAAATAAGATAATGTTTAATATGGAAACTATTTATGTATCTTTGTAAATATTTATCAAATTTTTTAAATAATTTTAGTTGGGTACCAATTTATGCTGACAAAGATAAATCACTAGCTGTAATGTCAACTGGATTTCTTTTAAATAGTAAAGAAGACGCAATTATATGGAGAGGACCAAAAAAGAATGGTATCTATATTTCCATAATAAAAGTTACAAGAGTTTTTCACTCTCTGATATATATATTGTTTTATTAGCAATGATAAAACAATTCTTAGAAGATGTATATTGGCAAGATATTGATATATTAATCATTGACACACCTCCGGGAACATCAGATGAACACTTATCAGTTGTTGAAAATATCAAGCAATTAGAGCCAGATGGAGCTGTTTTAGTAACAACTCCTCAGGTAATTTTTCTTCTAAAACTTTTAATTATGCATAATCTGGCCAATGAAGTGAAAATATTATTGTTTTTCTATAGGGTGTTTCGATTAATGATGTTCGTAGAGAATTGACATTTTGTAAGAAAGCAGGTATTACTGTTCTGGGAATAATTGAAAACATGAGTGGATTTGCTTGTCCAAATTGCTCTGTAAGTATTACTTTAGAAAATACAGTATGAATCAGATAAATCAGAATGTTCTTTTATCACTGATGTGGTCATTGATCAGTGTGAATGCTGTTTAAAACTCTTGGCAATTACATGGATGAAACATCATTACTAGAGAGTTAATTATAAAATTGAGTTCAATAATATGAAAATTTTCAATAAAATCTAGAAATTTAATAACTGTTTCATATTTATCGGATTATAAACTCTATTATGTATATAGGTAAAATCATAATTTTTACCTATATAAAAAAAGGATTTTTTTTCATTTAAAAAATTTAATAATTTGTATATATTTAATTGGCTTAATGAGTTAAAAAATAAAAATAGCAAAACCAAATTACATAACGAAAATTATATCACAACACACACAATGAGAATCCAGCCCAAACATACTATTCATCAAAAGTGCAAATCTATTATTTTTCAAGTGATAAAATAAGCTTCAAATATTTGCTAATTTTTGAGAATTATCAGGGATGATACAAACTTAATCAGAAATATTGGAAATTTCTTCAGTCATTTGTGATCCCAAGATTGAATAGTGTTCTAGTGTATCAATGTATTATAAATTTTGGTAGATAACTTTGCAATAGTGTAAATTTCTAATATATATTAATGTTTTAACATTTAATAAATAATTGAAAAGTTTATTTTGCATGTTTATATATATAAAATTATTTGTGAATGTTTATTGTTTGGGGAAAATACCATATTTTCATAATTTGTTTAAAACAATAATAAAATCATTTTTTGTATGTAGAAATTCAAATGATCTCACAGAAATGCATTGTAAATCTACACAGCATTTAACATAGAAGTTCCAAAATCTTGGAAAATTATTTTGTCATTTGGAAATAATTGTCGTCTTATAATTTGATTTTTTAGAAGTTTGAATATAAAATACTTTTTTTTTTTAAACTCACTAATATATTTGGGCTAACAAGTTATTTTTATTTTGAGAATTGCAATATACTTCATTATTTTCCTCTTCAATAAAATAAATAATAAATAAATGTTGCACAAGTAAATATGCTTGATTGATAAGCAATACAGGCAATCCTCGACTCACTTATATCTATGTTTAAGTAAAATTCCCTAACTTATAAGAAAGATGTACTGATAAAAGTGGATAATACAGAGATATAAGCATTTTTCCCCAAGTTAATCATTTGTCATAAGTACATATGTTTTATATACTTATTAGGCTAGTATTAGTTAATGAGCCAAGCTAGATCTGACTCCATCTGAAAAACTGGAGGCATGAGATTTGGATTTGAATCTGGATCTTCCAAGATTGTAAGTGGCTTCTTTATCACATGGCCATCCAATTGCTGATGTGTTATATTAAAGAATAAACTATTTTTAATGTTATATCTCTTTGACAACACTACTAGGCCAACATATTTATGTTTCAACTTATATAAATGGATCATTTGGCAAAATCGTATAAGTTGGGGATTTTCTGTATTACTGACCATATCATCCAATGAATTACACCACTTCTACGATTTTGCCAAATGATCCATTTATATAAGTTGGGGATTTTCTGTATTACTGACCATATCATCCAATGAATTACACCACTTCTAAGCCAAGGGAATTTTCAGATAATCAAAAGACCAAAACTATAAGATTATTAATAAATTACTTATTAAAAATAAATATCAACTTTACTTTTAGTTTACAAATTATAATTGTGGATATTCAATGCATTTCAGTTACAGTTCTCCTCAATAGTGATATATCATTGAGGAGTAATGTATATGTAGTTTTAAACAAATATTTTTGTACATGAATAATTTTGTATTAAAAAAATTCCATAAAATTTTCTGTATACAATATGTATTTTTATAAATAGAGGAAATATTTGAAATTAGAATATTCTTAATTTTAAGTGTAAAATTTAATTATAATTAAATAATTTATACATTTCATAATTAATTTAGTTTCTCTCTATAGAAACATCTTGAAAAGATTATAATAATTATGGTAAATTAATCTTATCAATTTATATGTTTTCAAATAATTGTTACATCCTAATATTGAGTGTAATGGTTAAATAAAGATTAATTTACCATAATTATTATAATCAATTTATATGTTTTCAAATAATTGTTACATCCTAATATTGAGTGTAATGGTTAAATAATAAGAAATATTTATTATTTTGATTATTATGCTGTTTTCCTTGACTTTCCTTGAAACGTCAGTGATTATGTAATAATACCAATTCAATCCACTGTACTTGGAATTTTATCATCGAATTTATATGAACCTTAACACTTCTGATTAATAAATAGATGATTATTTTATGGGTCATTTACTATATCAGATTTGTGCTTATGGTAACTGCTGTGGGCTATCTAGTTTTCATTCTTATCAGTTGCAATGATATTCCTTTCCACTTTTAGTTTTAATTTGTCTTTTAACTGGTTTTATAAACAATTCTTCTATGGAATCTTAAAAATGGCAGAAAACTTTAGAAAATATTAAAGAAATGTTTAGATAGAGACATTGCATGTGTTATAAATAGAATCTTATTTTAGAGAAAATTAGTTTTTTCTCATGAAAATTATGTCACTAACTTTTGACTTGATAAAATTTGTTGTAAAAATTCAGGTAATATCAGTCTGGACTAAAAATTACAACAAAACTATTTTAAAATTAAAGAAATTCAATAAAACTAATTTTAACTATTAAATAATTGTGATCCAAACTAGATTTACATTATTTTGAATTTACAGCTAGAATAAATACATATGAAATAATGTTTCATTTTTATTTATTTTCAAGTTATTTTTTGGATTTTTGCATTATTGTTAGGTTTAAGATTAAGAAAATTATTTCCGAGTTTAGAAAACCATATTTAGCACAGACAAATGCTGGAATATTTTAGTCATCATCATCATAGGTTAATTTTCATTTTTAAAATAAGCAGCTTTGAAGATCTATCTAATACAAAAGAATGCTTCTTCAAGACTTTCTAGAAGGATTCATTTAGCACAGTGATTACTAAAGTTTTGCATGCATATTACTAGTAGTACACATTCACAAGCCTATATACATAAAAGCTGTATAGTATGGACTACTAGTATTTATAGTAGGTTTCTGTTAACTTCACACTTATGTACATCATCTATAATAATGGATAACTATATGAAAAACTTTTAAGTTTATCATGTAGTTACAGTAACTGATTTAGAATGCTAAAAATTTGTATTGTAACATATACATAGCAAGAAAAATTACTATTGTAAGTATTTATATTCAATATATTATTTTAAGTAATCCTAACTTTTCTATTTTCAGGAATGTACAAATATCTTTTCTTACGGAAATGGCAAAATGTTTGCCGAAAAAGCAAATGTTCCATTTTTAGGTAGTTTCTCAAACTTTTTTATTCATTAAACAGCATATTAAATGCTTTTAGATATATTCAACTTTTTCCTTCCCTAAAATAGGATCTGTCCCGCTCGATCCACTTCTAGCTGAAAAAATGGAGAAAGGAGAAAGTTTTATCAATTATTTTCCTAATTCCCCAACAACTCAGACATTTTTTGACATCAGTGAAATACTGCTACAAGCTTGCAAATGTCCAAATTAATATTTATTTATTTGAGATATACTGATGATCAAGTTTGATAGACATTTGACATCAAATGCAAGTTGAACACGCTTGATTTATTTAATATTTTACAAAAATTATTAAAATTAATTGTTTTCTATTCAAATCTTTATTATAGTATAACATTTGGCTTCAAAAATATTTTTTGTTGTTATTTATAAATTGTAAAAATTTAATTAAAAGCCTATCTAACATAAATCTGAAATAAGAGTTTTTTTTTAAAACTGCTACAGCCTAAGAACAATTTTATGTTATTTAGAGAAATATTAAGTTCCATAAATGAAATACATATTGTTCTGCATCTACAAAAGAAAAAACCACTATGTAAAATATTGATTGTGAATCTCAGAATTGATTCTGGTCTTCAGTAAGTGGCTGTAAAAAACTTAACACATTGTATTAAATCTTGAATAAATTTATTATTATAACAGCATTGTTTCTTTTTTGTAATAACCGTAACAGTTTTAACTGAATTAATCTTGTTTCCATAATGAATCTTTGAAATATTCATACAAAATAATAATAGGTAAACAAAAATTTTCATTTTCTAAATCTTCAGCTGTAATTTAATTTTTTAAAAAGCACATTTTATTATTAAAACTTTTAATAAAATTACAAGCAATGCATACAATCCAGACCATTTTTTCAAGTATTTATATATTATACATTAAAAATTAATTGGATTATAATACAATTCAAAACATTTGAAAATTATTGTATCTATGCACTTTAGTAGACTGTAGAATAATAATAAAATACATTGGATCTCAATAATACTTTACAAACAAGTTTTATCATTTTTTTAATGCTGAAATAAAAATAAATATATATACACCTGAGCTTGGATATCTTTTGTTTGAAGATGCTCTGATTATTGCTCAATACCTTCCTTTTTCATTTCAGGAATATCATTCATTGTTTTTCCCCAAACAATGTTATGATTTTGACAATACATAATAGGAATTCATGCAAATGATGTTGCAACTGAAAGATTATAAAATTTGTCAATAGGTCGCTATGCTACTAACATGCATGTGCAATACCTAATGTAGACATTGTCCATTCTTTTTTAGTAATTAAACGAGTTTGATATTTTATCTTTTAAACAGTTACAGCAGAAAGTTTCTAGGAACATGGATATATGTATTGTCCATCCAAATGTGAAAGGGAGAGTTGCAGTCGGTATAATGATGGGTGGATTATTGAATTAATATTATATTAAGTTCTGTTAAATATACTATTTCCAACATTGAAACTAATCATTTAGCATTAGACATTACAATAAACTTCCATTCAACTTCAGTTATCTTGTGTTTGAAAACATCCATGTGCGAAGCTGTCATTCCTATTTTATCACTGGACTTGTTCAGTTAGCGCATGCATGCTTGCGTCGATGGTTGCAGCTAAGCTGGACAGACAGTATTTATAGCCTGTTTTGCTGATTCACTCTTTTTGACACCAATTTCAATTTATTTTTTTGTTTGTTTCAAAACTGATGTTTTTGTTAATTCTTGTGCACCCCTTGCAATAGACTATCACCTTCCTAGAGAGTGCACCCCACAGTTTGGAAAACTATGGTATAAGTACGTAATTTGTTTTCATGTGGGATTGAAACAGTTGGTTTGGATATGATTTAACTGCTGAGCAGACAGTTAAGTCAGGATCTGACACCGGGTATGATAATTTATTGCACTCACACCAAATGCAGATTTTGGAAATAATGACCAAAAATTTTAATAAAGATGTGTGGATATTCAGAATCCAGATACTGTTGGAAATATGAAGAACTATTTTAAACAATAAAAATATAACATTTATTCCGTTACCAGCTTAAGAGATAAAATCATAACCTACATAATCACAGTCTATACAAGCAGTTATATAAATAAAATCATAATAAAATATCAAATTCAATCAAGAAAAGCAATAAAACTCTTCAAATTATTATAAAAATATCTTGCCCAACTTTAATAAGTTTCTGTACATACATAAACAATACCTTTTAAGAGAGATATGATTATTCTTCTGTTTCTTCTTTTACTAATGATTTTCTTGGTTCCACAAATTTATAAAAGTTTAAACAGATAGTTGCTACAAAGACAGGAGATCACTGAAGAATATGTCTAAACAGGGTTATGGACACATACATGAAGCTTTGAGACTAGAATGTCGTCAAGTTTTCAGAAGTGTCATCCATCCCTATCTTTTGATTTCCACCAATCCCATAAAGTTGAAAAAGAGGTTTGAATTGCTCCTCAGACGTTATTCTAAGGACCAATTCAACTTAATCTGAAGTTTTCTTTTTATTGGAATTGGTGACAGGAATTGGTCAATTCTGATGTTTATGGCTCAGTTTGTTAGAAGATCTGGTCAACTTTGATCATCCCTCCTGTCAACTATATGAGACTTATTTACTCTCAAAAAGCACTGTTTATGAAAATGTTTAGTAATTTAGAATAGTCAAATTCCCTTGAGCCAAAACAATCATTCAAAAATTAAATCTAAAATTTTTATTTGGTTTCATTAATTTTACTCAATTTTAGGAATTAACATATTTTAGGAGCATATCTCAACAAATTATAATATGGATCTGTTAATGTATTCTATGATTACATAAATGCTCTTTAGTAATTCATACATTTGTTTAAGTATATATATATATATATATTAAGAGGGGTTGGACCTATTTAGCGAAATTTAAATATATTAAAGATTTTTTTAAACATTACCGAATGTTTCCAACTTAATTTTAATGAAAAAAGTTAAGCATATATGATTATTTAAATGATCTATTTAGCGAAATTTAAATATATCAAAGATTTTTAAACATTACCGAATGTTTCCAACTTAATTTTAATGAAAAAAGTTAAGCATATATGATTATTTAAAATGTTTCATTTTTGAATTTTATAAATATTATGTTACAGACCTAAAGTTAAGAGTTATAAAATTTTACTGTATTGGTGAAAATTAAATTAATAATTCCATTTAAAATAATAAATTAGTGAATTTATTAATTTAAATAATAAAATGACCTATATAATAAAAAAAATTAGGACATACTATCTAGTTTTACTGATAAAATGTGTTTAATTAATATTCAGATATTGATAGAAATGCATTTATTATTGACTTACAGCTAGTGAATAGTGATTGATATAATCTAGTAAGTATTTAACTTATATAATTATTAATTATTTTTATTAAAAGTAATTTATAATACATTTATAAGTTGATATAACTGATAAAATGTGATTAATTAATATTCAGATATTGATAGAAATGCATTTATTATTGACTTAAAGCTAGTGAATTCTTATCTAGTTTTACTGATAAAATGTGTTTAATTAATATTCATATATTGATAGAAATGCATTTATTATTGACTTACAGCTAGTGAATAGTGATTGATATAATCAGTTAGGACATACAGGAATACCTCGAGTATCGCGGTTTCGATTACCGCGATTTTCGAATTATCGCGGTTTATAATTTGATACCAAAATTAAACAAAAGAAAGACAATGGTTTGGCTTAGAATTGTAGTAATCAAAAAAATTGTAATAGCACTTGCTATGTTCGATCATTCATTAGCTAATACAGTGGTGCCTTGGTTAATGATGGAATCCGTTCCAGGATTACCATCGTTATCCAAGATGCGATTCCCCCTAAGATTTAATTGAAAATTGAGTAATTTTTTCCGGCTTCTCTCCACAACCATAGTAAATATTAAAAATGCAGATAAAACTCATTTAAAATGTCCTAAAAATATGGAAAATATCATTTATTTATTATATTTGCTACAAAAAAATTAACATTAATAAAATGAATTGTTCATGAAAACAATTTTTAATTATCAATCTTCACCAGAAAAACAATTGGGATCACTTTGGAGTTTTTTTGACAAAGGAGCCTGTAAATACTGATTAGCAGCTTATAGATTCAATGATTATTGTATAAATGAAATTTGATTTTGCCTTTTGATGGCAAATGAACAGTGACACGCACTTGCCGATTTATTTCTAGATGAATTAACACACAAAAAATAAATGCTTAAATATTCATTTTCATCATAAAACACATTTATAATCACAAATTTTAAAATAAAGCACAGTACAAGAAAAAAAAACAATATACAGAAAATGTGTTTGCTATGATTGGTCAAAACCTGAACTATGCCATGTAGCTGTTCTCTATTCAACAATGTCTCATGCGTGGATGAATGAGATTGGAAAATAATGGGATTTAGATCGGATGACAGTTCACATAATCAGGAGTTGTTAACCAAAACATTTTTTTCTTACAGCCACTCGTCATTAACAAGTACATCGTTAACTAAAGCACCACTGTAGTTTATTATCCTTGGAAATTGATTATGAATGTCACCTGCTTGAAAGTTAATCCCTTGGAGACAAATCCATAAAAAAGAATAAGAGGAATCTCACATTTGTAAATTATACATAAATATAATTTTTACAGTATAAACATAATGTTAATTTTGAAAAAAGTATAGTTTGTTAAGTTTGAAGATTGATGATGAATTTTTAAATATTTATACAGTATAAAAATTACAAAAATATTTCTAAAAAATCTAATATGATTCTATAGTTTGAACAATTTTTGCATTTTACAATTGTCTCAAAAGATAAATATTTATTGTTTTATTTGTTTATAATTGGCACAATGAATAACATCTATAATTCATGATGATCACAAATTTTCATAACTTTTCAGAATATATTTTATAGGTTGCAGTAGAATCTTATTCAGTATTTAAGAGAGATTTAAAATCTTAAGAAATTTTTATAGCCATCATTATATTTTAATGAAAACAATTTGTTTCAAAATTCATGCATTAACAGACTATTGTATCCAGTTGCATCTCCATTGTCCAGTTCAATTTTGCTGACAGTCATTATTACTGTTACATCCATTTTGTGTAAATTATGGTGCAGCAAGAATCAAATTTTCAGTAAAGTTATTGTATATTTAAATTCACTAGTATAAGAACATGTTTCATTTTTCTCAATAATTTATTTAGAAATAGAGATATTCATGATTTGTCAATTTTTATATAGAAGTCAAATTTATACAACTAAAATATATTTCAAATTAATTTAATGTATAGTATAATTCTATAGTTTTATAGAGTAATGTTGCAGTAATGGGCATGATACTACTACACCAGACAGATAAAATTCTCAACAACATTACCATTATACAAGCAGACCTTGACTTACATAAATGAATTGTTTTTGCAAAATCTTACATAATTCAGAACATATACAGTGGATTCCACTTAATTGGGACAGCCGCGTAATTGGGACAAATCTCAAAGAACGAAAACCAAACTAATAAACTAATACAAAATTTAAACACTTAATTGGGACAGTAGCAGAAAAGGAATTTTCAATTTTTGATATATTTTAGGGATTTTTCGAAAGTATGGCTACACATGTATACACTAATCTTTGCCAAGATGTCAAGAAAGGATTTTACACTTAAGTAAAATTGCTTGGCTGAATAAAATTAAAAGCCAGCAATAAATTGCTGGCTTTTAATTTTGGCTTTTAATACAAGCTATCGTAGACTCGCTGAAATAAACCAAAATCTACCATTAGTAGTACTGAAGCTGTTGTTCTATGTAACAAAACAGTTTCATTAAATTAAATTTTGAAAACAAATGAAATATCAGGAAAATCATAGATCATCATATATCTGCTATAAAAACACTATATTATATGGTGTGTTCAAATGAAACCAGTTCAAAACATGTCACATGATGAGTTGACACTTCAGTTTAGGAACACAGATATTAAAATGAAGCTGTATGCATTGTGCATGCACAGTACTCTTAAATTATGCACTTGCATCATTTTTAAACGTGTGACATATTCTGAAATTTCTATGGTGCACAATAGTGATGTTTCACCACTATGTGCAACAGAAATTGTTCGCCCTCATTGCAGTAGCACCTCAAATGCTGCAAACTGAGGTCCATTCAACTGTTCTTTGTGGTATTCAGTCAGAATGTGGGCCACACACTAGCACCACTGGCTTATATCCCTCAGCCATTAAAAATAGAATTATAGCATGCATATCCTGCTTGGATGGATTTTCAATCATACCAGCCATCTTCAATATTATATCATGCATTTAAAAATGATGCAAGTGCACAATTTAAGAGCACTGCGCATGTGCAACACATACAGCTTCACTTTAACATCTGCATTCCTAAACTGAAATGTCAATTCATCACATTGCACATTTTGAATGGGTTTCATTTGAACACACCATATACATTTCAATATAAGCAATGAATATATACAAAATTGGGATAATAATTCTCCATTTTCCATATAAATCTCAAAAAATTTCATGAATTTCTCAGTATAAATCAGTATAATTAATATATTGAACTCTGACACAAAAGCAATTAAACTGATATTTAAATAATTGATGATATTGTATGGAGAAGCAAGCATTTCATTAGCTGTCATTTTCAAACTTAAATTTTTGAAGAATTTCATAGTATACTAGGATATTTTTAAAGTACAAAACTAATACAATATAATACATTAAATTTATTTAGAAATAATACAAAATTTTAAGAAGTTTGGCATTTATTTAGTCATGATATTCAAATTTAAATTTCTTGAGGAATTTCACAGCACAATTCAACAGAAAATGATAAAACATATTCAAACAGTTGATTTGTTCCAATTCCAGGGGGGAGGAGCTATTATTTTCCCAATCATCATTCTTAAAATGTGAATATCCTGAGAAATTTCACAACACAAAATGTTCCACTACTTGATTTTAACAAATTCCATGGTGGATAGCTAGCATTTTCCCAGCCCCCATTTTTAATTGTGAATTTCTTGAAGAACTTCATAACACAAAGCAGTGAAATAAAAATTTTTATGAAATCCCAGGCTAGGGGCTGGGAAATGGATCTTAAGCATTGTCTAGATTTACAATTCATTTTCTGCTGAATAATTTTTTATTGCCTGGGGTTGTTTACGTTATGATTTTCTTGTAAAAAGAAAATCATAATGTAATGAATGCAAAATAATCTGTAAAAGTAAAGCAATAAATGACCAAATAAGTAAAAATATTCTATATTTTAACAGAATTAACTAAAATTTTTGTATTATTGGCAAAATTTTTTCACTTTTATGAATTTTACAGTTCATCATAGTAAAATTCCATGTTTTGCTTAAAATTTCAAAAATAAATTTATCTCACCCCAAAATCAAAATAAAATTATTAAAATACGATAGAATAAAAAGCAGAATCGATAAGATTCGATGAAAAATAATCCAAATTCTAGGAATACAATGCATTCATATTTTCTATTTTTAGAACAGAATTAAAAAAGAAATTTCAGCAATCAGAAAATTTAGAGCCCATCATCAGAGGCATCTATTTTCACCCAATAAAAGCGAAAAACTGCTCCACGATAATTCCATTATATAATTCAGAACTGAATTTTTTTTATATTATTTTTTTAGTGCTTTTTATCGATTTTTGTTCCACCATCTTGTCGTCTTATCATGGCAAAGGCACTCAATGTGTTAAATGCTCTATTTTTTAGCATCCCTAGGCAATTACCTAGATTTTCTTATGATAAGATTTGCCCATAGTTACATAAATTTTAATGCAAAATTATTTTGAAGAGAAGAAAATATTTTGTCATTTTAGAGAAGCAATAACTGACAATTTAAGAAATACTGATGTTATTAATAAGTTAAACTTACCAATAATTGTAAAACTTGGGGCGAAACATGATTAAAAGATTCAATAACTTCACTTCTTCTATTTGCTCCCAGTCTCAAAGACCTACTGTTCACCTGAAAAAACATCAGTTATCGGATTCCATTATTTAATTTGCTCTAAAGTTTTTAAATATATTCAGAGTTTAAATTTAAAAAATGAGATAAAATTATAAAAATAAATTTTATTTTAATATAATATTTTCATTATGTTAATTCAATTCTGCAGGTACAAAATTTAACATTTTCAGTTTTCTAAGAAATGCTATGAGGATCAAATAGCAATGGAAATCAATTATTCTTAGTATTTCTCCTTCAAAGGCAAATAAGTTTTACAACTCATACATATTAGGCTAATATATTAATCTCTTGTGAGTGGGAAATAGAATTTGCCACTGTCTCGTCTACATATCATAAGTGACTAAATGGTGCCCCCTTTTTTCTTTTAGAGGCTTGCCATATTACTATTACTACTAACAGAATTATTCCTATTTTTCCTCATGCTTTCTTATGCTTGGTTTTCTTCATCCTTCAACATTATACCTCTATATACTAAACCAACCTCAAGGGAATTTTAATTGTATTGCCTGGCTAGCACCATTGAGGGCCCGTGGCTCGATTTAGCCCAGTCAGGAGTAGATCTATTGGCAAAGTCCGATAACGATAATCAAAAATTACTTTTAAATTAATATAATTGTCTGGAGAATTAATCCGCTCGTTGGTCTCGGTGGTCTAGCGGTTTGACGTTGGAACGTTAGCCCAAAGGTCCCCGGTTCGATCCTGGGCCGAGGCAGATTTTTTCTTCAGATTAATTAGTTAAAATTCTAGTTTAATTATTAATTAATAGATGGCGCCACCCATTGATTTAATAAAATACTAAATATTCTTATTACGAGATGGTGCTAAAAATTAGTTTAAATTAATTCAAATTATTAAAATTCCATTATAGAATCAAGGGATTAAATATGGCAAGATTAATTAGGATTATTATACCTCTATCCAACATTCTCTCTAAGGTGTATGCTTGTGCATGTAAACAAGCTTTGAAGAGCATGCATATGAGAAATTGAATGCCACATGCAACTCAATCAAGTTAAAAATCTAAAAGAAAAATTGTGATAACAGATCAAACTATAGCACTCACTAGCAGTCCAAATAATTTTATTCACTTAAATAACTCTTTCCAGAGAAATGCTTTTGGCTAGGTTATAGCCATCATCAACTCTCATATTACTTATAGTTTCTAAAATTAGATATGTTATATAACGTATAATGTATCTAATTTTAGAAACTAAGTAATATGAGAGTTGATGATGGCTATAACCTAGCCAAAAGTGTTCCTTTGGAAAGTTATTTAAGTGAATAAAATTATTTGGACTGCTAGTGAGTGCTATAGTTCGATCTGTTATCATTGTATTACTCAGAAAACAGTATATATTTTTTGTTTTTGAAGAAAAATTGTGAACTAAGGAAAAATGTTAGTACGTGTCATATTTTTTAAAAATAATTATAAGTTCTTAATAATTAAGTAGAATATTCCATCATTTAAATCAAGTGATGGAATATTCTTTATATCCAAAAATTTCCCACAATTTGACCAAGATCCATTTCCTGCCATAACTGACATCTTTCTGCCTTGTTAACTTCCTGTCTACATCTTTCAACAACAACAACAAAAGAAAAATTAACAAAATTTCTAGAATTACTATTACAAATTATAATAAAATAATAGGAATTTGAAACCATAATTTTGATATTTCTGATTATATATGTAACAGCCAATGCCTGAAGTCTAGCCAATTTTCGAAATAGCTAGCCACTTCTAGATTTGGCCAAGTCATTTGGTCAAAGCCTGAATCCATAATTTTGATATTTCTGATTATATATGTAACAGCCACTGCCTGAAGTCTAGACAATTTTCGAAATAGCTAGCCACTTCTAGATTTGGCCAAGTCATTTGGTCAAAGCCTGAAATATACGAGGATTTACCACTATTTCAGGCTTGCACAATTCGCAATGTGCCTATCAATCATTGGCAAATTTGAGAATTGTCCAAGAGAAAGTAGCCAAAGCTAGAAGTTTGACAGAGCTGATCATGCAGTTATGGGAGTTGATCATATCAATTCTATCTAACTCATGTTATTATCCCTGTGAAATCTTTTTAGTTTAGTCAAAGTAGAAAAAAGTATTTTGAAAATAAAAAGAATAGCTAATCAGTATTCAAACAATTTTATTTAAATTGAAAAATTAACAAAGCAAAAAAAAATCTCTTTCCAGTTAAAAAACACAACAAAGAAAACAGTAGTAACATTGTTTATAGTTAGCATAGAGTTAACATATAAAATGTCAAAAGGAAAAATGTATTTACAGTTGATAAAAACATGAGAGAAATCTTTTTAGTGATAATTTAAAAAATCATATGAAAGAAAAATTATGAAGAAAAAAAATCACACAAAAGAAATGCTGCTTAGAATATAATTTCTTATAAGAATTTGCAAAGTTCTTTTCTTAATTTTAATCTTAAAAATAAAAAACCAAATAATTAAAAATGATATATATAGTTTATAGCTACAGAAATGCACTTAATTATCAATATATTAAAATTAAATTAATATTTAAAATTTTAAGAATTAATAATTGTCAAATTAAACAAATAAAGATATTAAAAACTTTGCTGAATTTTTGAGAATATTTACTGTATTTTTTAAACAAACGATAGATTCACACTAAAAATTTATAATGCTGAAAACATTTTATATTTATTATAATAAAATATTAAAAATTTGCCAGAATTGTTCATAAATATGATATTTCATTTTTATCTATCTTATGGGAAAATATAAAAAATAAATCCATGATGTATTACAATAAATTGGTTACAAAAATCTTATAAAAGGGTGTCTCTACTCTTTACCTTACTCTGAGACACAATCCCATTTATATTAATGGAGGGATAAGTTCTATATATGGATGGTTCTATAATCTCTTGCATCAGTATTGCAAGAGATTACCAACATGTGATATGTCAATCTCATTCTTGATGGTGAATAAGCCAAAATTCAAATGAATGCACTCTGCTACTTAGTTCTGCAAAACTTTTAGCTTTAACCACTTTTTCTTGGCCAATTCTCAAATTGGCCATTGATTGTATGGCACATCACGAATTAGTTGGCCAAAGCCCAAAATGGTCATAAATTCTCATATATTTCAGGCTTTGGCCAAATCTAGAAGTGGCTAACCACTTCAAGAATTGGCTAGACTTCAGGCATTTGCCATAACACACACACAATATATACCAGGGTGGTCTGAAAAGTTTCCGACCTAACAAAGATACAAGACATTTTTTCTTCAAATTTATTTTTATTTTTCTACATAGTCTCCTTGTAAGTCTATACACTTCTCCCAACGATGCTCCCATTTCTCTAACTCGTCCAAATAGTACTCGGCATCTTTCTCTGCAAAATAATCGTTTACAAAGATGATGGCCTCCCGGTTATCTAGCACCATTTGGTGAATTTGAGCGATGTTATCGTCAGTGGTTGCAGTTTTTGGACGTCCCGAACGTTCATCGTCTCCCAAGCTGGTACAGCCACATTTAAATTCAGCTGCCCAAAATTTCACAGTGGTAAATGATGGTGCAGAGTCCCCGTACACAGCATCCAACTCATCTTTAATTTGCATAGGTGTATTGCCTTTCAAAAACAAATATTTAATGACTGCTCTATACTCGATTTTTTCCATTTTCACAAAAACACTCACCTCAACTCACTCAAATGATTGTCAAACAACAACTGCGCATCCAAAATGGCTGAAATTTTGGTGAGTACCTTTCAAAAGAGGCGCGAACAGATTCCCTAGCTTTTGTTGACGAGTGCTGCCATCTTCATGTTGAGGTAGGAAACTTTTCAGACCACCCTCGTAGATATATATATATCATACCTAGTGTGATCATAAATTCCTGCACAAAATTCAAATATAATGAGAATGGAAAATACACAAGCTGCACATGCACGTGTCTTCACTGCTATGTTATCTTCTTGTAAACAAGATTCAATAGAATATTTTTGAAAAATGCAATTTTGCAGCTACATTTAGTAGGAAAGAGACCATACAAAATTTTTAAGTTGTTAAAAAACATGGGAATTGGAAAGTGATAGTGTATGTTGTTTTAAGTAGGTGTATGGAGAAAGGCAGCATTAGTAACAGAAAAAGATCAGTTAGATCAAGAACAAAACAAATTCAAAAGATCATCAATGTTCTATATGCACAAATTTGATAAAATCCTTGCCACAGCCAAAAGAAATTCTCTCTACAAATGAACATGTCAAGGTCAACAGTTTGGAGGACTCTAAAACAAGATCTTAAATTTAAAGCTTTAAAGCAAGGGACATGCCATTTTTTTAAGTATTCAGCAAAAGAAAACTTGAGTCAAGAGAAATCAAACATTACTGAAGAAGTATGCTGGTGACAGTTACAAAAACATTTTTTCCAAGGAGAAATTCTTCATTATTGAGCAAATGTATAATATGCAAAATGACTACATTTATGCTAAGTCAAGAGAAGTGATCCACAGATGTTTGGAAAAAGTGCTATGACTAAGAAGCTAATTTCAGTGGCTATGTGATATGGAATCAGTTGGCATGGAAAGACAAAGTTGCACTTTGTACTATTGGGAGTGAAATGCATATAACTACATGGAAGAACTAGAATTCATTATAATTTAAAAGAAAATTATTTGTCTTTTTACTGTTATCCAAATATTAATATATACAGCAAGAAGTTCTAGAAAAAACTAATAACTAAAAATAGCATTAATATCAAGTTTATAAAATTTAATTAATAAATCACTTTGAAATTTTATTAAATTAAGAAAAATTAATGATCCTTCAAAATAAAAATTAAAAAATATATGTATTTCGATTTAGGTAATATTTTGCTATTTAAAATTTTTTCGATTATAAAAATAAATCGATAGAAAATTTATCTGCCTAAAATATAACCCCTAAGCAGTGGCAAGGCCCCCCAGAGGGGATTCCATCCACACCACTAAGGATCTTGTCCAAGATGAGATCCACATCTGCAGACACCATTCGATTTAGGTAATATTTTGCTATTTAAAATTTTTTCGATTATAAAAATAAATCGATAGAAAATTTATCAATAAAGTATTTATCGAAATATTTATATGCAGTTTATCGAACCGATTCTATTCGCTAATTGAAAATCATAAATGCTTGCAGACATGGCATATGATAAATCATTTTATTTATCTATCAGTGCGTACATGATTGGATTTACATGATTTCCTCCTACTAGCAATTCTAACAAATCTGAATTCCTGTATCATACATGTTGGGTGTGTGCTCATTCGACCTGCCTAGAAGAGGCGTGGTTCACCAAGTCTATTAATTGACATTGGACTTAGCTGACAAATGATGAAAGACGGACTGCTTGACAAGTAACACGACAATGTGATCGTCATGCTACGATCCTTACTTGGAAAGTTGATTGTGGGTCGAATGTATGATTACCATGTTGCTTTCGGAAGAATTTTTATTGCCTCCGATTGAAGATCCAAAGTAAACTTTACAAGCAATTGAGGTTAAGAGACTTGAATGGAATGTTTGCTACCGTTGTTAAAGTGAAGTAAAAATCGAATTGTGGAAGCTAGAAAATTTCATCATGATACTGTGGTTAAAGATAACAAAGGTTTTAAATTCTTAATGCTCGCTAACAGAAAAAAAACTGCCGTAAAATTAAAATGTGCATAAACTTTTATCATTAAAACTTTCCCCTGAAAAACTTCTAATTGAAATATATTTCATAGAGGTAACTTTTGAACTAGATACATTTTATATTTCGCATTCGAAGATAACTTACAATTTTCTAAATGAATATAAATGATTTTAAAAAGCGAATTTAAAAATGTGTGCCATTTTAACAAGTATGATACATTCCAAAATCTTTAGCCGAACTTCATAAATAATAAATGAATAAACTGTTACAACGTACTTTTTTATTATTTATCTTCAAAACTAAATTTAATGGAATAAAAAATAAATCCAGATGTTTGTAAACAGTATTATTACAAAAATATTTATTTTATTTAATATAATTCAGTTTTAGTTTACATAAATTATAGAGAAACTAATAAAAAAGTTACGCTTGAATAAAAAAATATATATAATATAATTTATCCATATAAATATCCATATTATATATATTATGGATATTAATGAATTATTCTGTATATTAAAAAAATATGTAACAGCTCAAGTAACTTATTTTCATTACTTTTCCTTATATTTGATATTCAGAAATTTAAAATTAAATATTCAGATATTTTACTCGTTCGAAATTGATTTTTAGATTTCTGGTACGAATTTAATTCGGTGCTTAATAATTTATTTGTTCTTGGGTTTAAATTTAAGCTTCTTATTTATTAATATGTAGAACTTGGATTTATTGCTTATTAAGTGCATATCATCAATATAGCATGAGATGTGCAAGGATGCGTGTCTCCATCTGGTGTCTAAAAAACTTTATGAATTTATTACGATATTTTAAAATATGACGTACTTAATTAAAAAAATAAATTAGTAAAATTTTTAATATGAAACATTAATAAATATACCATTTCATAAACTTTACCGGAGTACTAAAGTTTCTATTATTAAGTTAACCGTACTGTTACCTGTACAATATTCTAAACCCGTGTTTATAAAGTGCATCGCATAAAATGCTATACGTAACGATTGCAAGTACTCTTACATATGTCAAGTAAATCGTATTCACATAAAACCATAAGATTACCTAGATTGCAGCTTTCGATCGATAAAAGAATTATTTGATTTAGATCCAAAAATTTTAAGTTTATTTACAACCAACATAATCCATCAAAAAGACTGGGCATGTCAATTTAGGAAAACTTTTACAGTCAGACCATTTACAACAAAGAAGAGTCCATTTTCCAGATGTCAGGTAGTAATTTATTTAAACCATTATTTCTTTGAGAAGGACAATTTCAAAAAGATTGAACTATCTTAGACAATTTTCTTAGAACACCTGCCTCTCAACTTCATTTGTTTGACTGCCATATATCTAGTAATGTGATTGAAGCCATCATTTTGTTTTCTTGTACTACTCGGTTCAATATTAAAATAATATGTTATAACGTTATATTATTTTCTATAATATTAAACTTTAGATCGATTGTTATATAAAATTTTTTTCTTTCGAAGGGCTTCTTAATTAAACATGCATTCATTATAAAATTAGAGAGAAGAGATACGAAAATATTTTTATATTAACCATACATTTATATAAACACTCCTTTATATTATAAAAAAAATTCGATTAATTTACAATAAGAAATGCATCTAACAGTTCCTAATTTTTTCATGGATAAACTATAAAAACACTAACATTTTAAAATTATTTAACAGTTTATCGCATGAATAAATAACTAATAATTACAAATTATTCTTTATTTCTCTCAGGACAAATTGAAGTATTTAAACAATCATTATCAAAACGAAATGATAATATAAGCTTTAACATCAGCAAGTATAATAAAGGATAAGACAATATTCTTTTATAGACCGACATAATTTTTCTTTATTCTTCTCTTTGATATCTCATGAATATCCCTTGTCTTATCAACACGTAATTATATGATAAATCATATTTATACATATCCCTTTCGAGATTTCTTTCCAGAACTGTTGAAAAATTGTCCAATAATAATCAAATAAATAAAACAACTAGCTGATTATATTTCATTCTATTCTGCAATTTCTATTGTTATATAAAAAAAGAAAAGAAAAAAAAGCACCACATTCTTTTGTCAACGGTTACTTCACCTGTCTCCGTTCTTTTGAAATCTTAATAGTTCTATGTCTAGAATTGGGTGGATAGTGATCGTAATTTATACGAATTATCGATTAGTACTTCTCTGCTGGATATTACGTAATTGTCCGATAAGGAAAAAGACGCCTACCAAATGTCTAACAAGGATTCTTCATTCAAATGTAGAAGGAAAATACATCGTAATCTATAATGGAAGTTTTAATTGTATGTCTCGTCTACTCTACATTAAAATTAAGTTTTTTTTCCCCCTTCTTAAATCGAAGTGATATGTTTTACACGACAAATGAAATATTTACCAGAGGCAGCTTGTTAAAAATTTTATAATATTTAAAGTGAAAGAGCGGAAAATAAAAAGCGTGGTTATTAAATTAATTTTAATTAGTTAAGTGTCATTCAGTTAATATTATTTATACTGTCTATTGATAAAATATACAAATTATGTTGACTATTTAAATTGAAATTAAACATAATCTGCTGTAATAACCTGTCCTTACCTTTATATTTTGTTTACAGATCATATTTTTAATGAACAAGAGAAATCATTTTTTTATAATTTAATGCATGTTATTCATCGTTAAATTATTCCAGGTCATATTTTTAATGAAGAACAAGAGAAATCATTTTTTTATAATTTAATGCATGTTATTCATCGTTAAATTATTCCTAAAAATCAAAATTAAATATTAAGACAATCATTCAAAATAATTTGAAATTTTATTAGATTGTGATCTGATGTAAATAATTATTGCTTCAGAAAACCTCTCTCATTTAAACTCATTCTTACAGAATGTTGTTTCGAGAATAAAGTACTAAGTTATGTCTTTCAACCTTTAAATTTACGTCTAGTTTAAAATAGAAAAGTTCGCGATACTCAGTTTATAAAATTACATATGCCCATCTAGATTACCAAGTAAGATGATAAAAAAAAGTTACCGATGTGATACAAAATACAGAAATTAAAAATCAAAACAATTTTGGAGAATTGCATTGATATATATTATAAAATATATTAGAAAATAAATTAAGGATGCAGTAAAATTTTATGTTAATATTACTTTAGAGTAAGATGATAAAAAAAAAGTTACCGATGCGATACAAAATACAGAAATTAAAAATCAGAACAATTTTGGAGAATTGCATTGATATATATAATAAAATATATTAGAAAATAAATTAAGGATGCAGTAAAATTTTATGTTAATATTACTTTATTAATACGTAACTTATAATCAAAAATTATAAACAATAATTAATATTATTTACGTTAGCATCATCATCATTCATTCTGGAAATAAAATGTGATAATGTAGGTTAGTTAATGTAGAATGAGAGTTTACAGGTTAGCTATTTATTTCTATTTTATACTTCCTGTATATATCTAAGCTGTTTTATAATTAGTGGTATCAACCGATGAGTTTTGTAGTAATTAAAATAACATCCTACTAAATCTGACTTAGCTAGTTGTATCACGTTTAAACATGATTTATATGCTTATTTAATCAAAGCTATAAATATACTGTAATTTATGTAGGCCAATATTTTAATGCATAAAGTTAATTTATTAATAATTTGAAGACAAGTACACGTTATCAATTATATATTGTATAAAGTTTATCATAAAATATATATATATTTATTTACTTTTTGTAATTGTATGCAAAAAGAGACAATTTAAGAAAGCATATCCGTAAGAATCCGAGAATGCCATTGGGTATAAACATGCTTTTAAAATAGCTAGAAAATACTCTCTAAAATATCTTCAAAAACTCGCTTCAATGAAACAAAACTGCCTAAAGTTGTAATAAATCAATCTATATTGAAGAGGAATCTGACATTTACAGACACGCTAAAGGCTAAAAACGTACTAAGTTAGGAAAGTATTCAGTTTCTTCTCAGTAAATCTAAGGATAATAAAAAATACGAAAATTGATAAAAGATAAGAAATTCAAATATAACGAAATCATATCTTATTTTTAATTAATTATGTTTAATTTGGACATATTTATCGAACCGTGATGACTTTTATATTTAAATAAGGATTTTTTAATCATCTAACCCTAAAATTTTTAATTAATCGAAAAATATTTTTAGTGAATTGCCTTTATATTTCTGCTTTGGTTAACATCTTAAAATCAACTAAATAAATCTCCCGGTTTAAAAAAGAAAACAAAAAGCTGTTTATCTCGGTTCCTTTATAAAATATGTCTTTATTCTTTGTATTTTTAAAATGAATCTATACAATTTTTTTTTATAAGGACAACTTAAAATTACGGAAATATAGCAAAAGATTTATTCACAGAGTGACAACGGTAGACAAGAAAAAGAGAAAGAACGAACAAAGACTGAATGTAGGAAGTGCTTAGAAAAAAAGCCATTAAAATTAATGGCGAAACCCATTAGACTTCCTTAGTACAGTCCTCAGTCGACTTTGTTCGAGCCTTGTAATTTGCGAAGGATAGCGATGCACATACAAGTGTGGTGATTACACGAACATTAGGTTGTGAGGTAATTGTTTGACGAAACTTTTCGAATGTCAACAGCGTGGTCGAACAGGAAGGAAGCGACACATGCACCGCGAGTTTTAATTAAAACCTTCGTTGAATTTATTTATCTGCGGTATACACTTACAAAAATAAAACATTTCAGTTTTTACTTTTAATCGAGTGTTTAATTTTGTCGGATGGATGAACAAGAAATTCTCATCAAGTCTTATTAGTAGCTTTTATTTCTATTTATTTTTAATCTTGGCCTTTCATAAACAGTTTCTTTTTCATAATTTTACTCAACCAAGATTAATGCATTACTTTTATTTCACGAAATTCCCAGATGTTATTTCATAATAAAGATCATTTATTTACAGATTTTTGCTGTAAAAGCCTAAGAATACAAGAAAAATTAAGCAGGGAAAGTTTAAAATCTTGTCATATTATAAACTGACTTATTTTAATTAAGTTATTTATAAGAATAAATAATTTGTTATAACGAAAACGCATAAAATATCTTTATCATTATTATTTATTTTAATTTTTTTAATTTATGAATGAGAATTTCTTACAATATAATATAAAATAGGAATTATAATTGTGATATTCTCGATTTTTAATAATTTATCAATGGAACAGAGAATAATAAAATTTAATATTAGGAAATTGGTTAATAAGAATAGACTTATAAAATATTTAAAACGGAGTGAATAATTAAATTAACCGTATTTGCTAGTCATTAATTTTATAAAAGGAAAGAAGCTGAAAAAATAAATAAAAGAATAGGAATCTAAAGCTATCTAGAAAAAAAATTCAAAATGAAACAAAAATAAATTAGTAAAAACAATATAATAGAATAGAATATTTATCTGATTGCATTATATCATCAATTTTTCATATAAATAAGTATTAGCATCTCTACTGCAATGCATAATTTATTTTATATAAAGAAATTAACAAAAATATAATGAAAATGTATGCGTGTTTTTTAATTATATATAATAAATATAGATACCATATTTAACTCCTAAAATTGAACCAAACAACGAATTGAATTAATAAATGGTTATGAGATTATGAGTGACAGTACAGTGTGCATTAAGTTGCCATAACTCACTACATAGCGATTGCGATCATATTCAATATTGAATTTTGGCCTGATTTTAGAAGTAGAACATTGATTCTTATATTTATTATATGTAATATATAGCCAAAGTGAATATATTGCCTATAAGTTGTGAAATTATGTAATTAAACACATCACTAAAAATGATCTACAGAATTCTTTTAGACAACGAAGTTTCTCTTAAAATAAAAATGTTAAATGATAAATATTTCTTCTAATTAAAGAGTTTGTCGAAATGAAGAGAAAAATTCAATATTTAATTAATTTTTAAAAAATTCACTTGTTTAGTACTATAGGAAAGCGTTTAATTGAGATAAAATTTTCCGAAAATATTTGAATATATCTTATGTATCTTATTTTGTAGAGATTAACTCCATCTTAACATATGAGAGTTTTTCAACGAGGTCATTTGAAAACTTGGAATTATTACATGTTTGTTAAAATTTAAGTTAGCATTTATCTTAATTACAATTGTTGCACACGAAAGAGAATGATATCATTGCGTGTAACTTTTGCATCCATATGTAAATGTTCTATTGTCAGGAATTGTGAAAATGGCGTCATTAGTGTGGTATAAATTGCGGAATAACGATCCTGTGATGAAACTGTGCCTTCTTCTTGTCCTATGTGTTAAGTATGTGATAATACATCATGTTCGCACACCCAAATTGTGATGTTTATATTCATTTTCTAATTTGCACTTTAATAAATGTTATTTTTGTTTTCTGCTCGTTTATCTTCAACTGATTTCAGAATATCTCAAGTAAGATATTGCGTTAATATACGGTAAATATAAAAGCATTAAAATTGGAAAATTTAAAAATAAATTTATAAAAATAAAAATTATTGCTTAAACCAAATTTTAGATCTTAAAAAATTTCTATACAAAATATCAGTTGAAGTGTATTACGTAAAATTATTAAATTATATTCTGTTTGAAACACATTATTTTATACAGTAATTATTTTTAAAGTTTCGAATTTATTAAATGAAAATATATATCACATTGCTTAAGTATTTATAAATGAAAATATAAATATGAATTACATTATACGAGTTTTACATTTATGATATTTATAATTGGATTTTTAACATAAAAGAAAATGTGGCAGTATTTCATTAAAATTTTCCATATAAACGATTCAGTACCGACTTTTTACGCTACTAACAGAAGTAAACATTCTTTCCTCGAGTTTTAGTTACTTAGAATAAAATTCTGTTTATTTCTCACTATAGAGTTGGATAAATAATAGTTCAAATCTAAACAAATTTAAATCACAAAAGTCCCGTTTTATTTATGCACCGTATGCATGCAATCAATACAATTTTGATACGGAAATGAAAAAAATATATTATGTGACAGTTTATTCGTCATTAAAATTGGAAGAATACTTTATTAGTTATGCAAGAACATTCAATCATCCAAAACAAAGATAACAGAAATTGGGGCTAGTTCTATATCTTTCAGTTCCATTGAACAGTAATTCTTTCGAATGGATATCTATTGTTGTTAAGGATAAACAGTTTGGCCCATCAAATGTCGAATATGTATTCAAAAGAAGATAAGTTTTGTGTTTATTCATCCCAAGGCATTATAGAAAGTTATAAAGTCAAGTTGCTTCCGATTCGCTATTTTTCGCTCTACTTAACTTTCCATTCGCCATGTTATTAAGAAGAAATAAAAAACCTTAAACATTTTTGTTACCAGATTAAAGCAGATAATAAAAATTTAATCGAATTTACTAATAAGTTAATAAAGCATGCAAGATTAATCCGATTATATTGCATTATCAATATTTATAACTTATTTTGAATTAATTATACACTAAAAATTATTCTATTAAAAGTTTTAATAAGGCAAGAATTTTATTTGTTTTTATAAATTAATCTTGATTGTAAGAAATAAGCTGTAAAATTTACAATATAAAATTATTTTTCCCATTAACTGATATAAACTTTTCGAGAAAAAATAAATCCAAAATCTTACTGATGCTCTTAAAAATATTTATTAATAATCCTAATAGTAATAATTATTATCTTTTAATTGCAATTAAATACTGAAATATTTTATTTCTGAAACTAAATGTTAAACAAAATTCCATCTTTAAAATAGATAACATAGACTTGCCATAATTCGCACTTTTTCAATATCCATTGTACTTTAGCATCCATTGTACATCTCACCATGAAAAATAATCATATACTTTTTTTTTCTTATGATAACACAAAAAGTCCAAATATATCTGTTTAAGGGATATATACTGGTAATAAACAATTTCGTATCTTACTAATGTTATTATCCGCTTAATGTTTCCGGCTGAAGTGCACAGATAAGCCGTTTAGAAAAGGTCCATTTTCATTCTTTTAGCTTAATAGGTTGATAGTATTAGTGGTAATTCGACAAATTTAGTTATTAAAATGAAAATAGTTATTAAAGAAATTAATTACAAATAATAGAAATTAATACTAATCTTTCGACTAATTAAATTGACTTCGTCTCTTAATAATGTTAAACAATATTCGGATTTTGTCAGAATTAATATGCGAAATTTTTCATTTTAATCAATTTTTTTAAAAAATAAAACTTTTCAAAATGATTTGTTTAAATAATATATTGGAGATTATCGCAAAGTAATTATTTTAAAATTTATCATTGAAAGAATTTATTCAAATAACTTTAAATCTCGTAATTATTCTACAAATTACTAACTTTTATCAGAGAAGGAAGCACAGAAAGTATTCTTTTAAAGCATAATATATTATATTAAGATTATAATCTGTAGTTAATATAATTACCTGAGGACATTCATAAATTGTAAATTTTGTGTTCCCTGATGACATCGTTTAATCTTATAGACTAAAATAAATTATATTTGTAATAAAGACAAAATGATAGAAGATGACACTGCATGCAATTCAAATCTCTAACATTATATCATTATTGAATTAATGCTGTGATATTTTATATTTATTTTTACTTGTGGCCAAAATAAATATAATTCTATTAACGATTTTTCCATCTGAGAATTTTTAATTAATTCCTCAAAATCCGATTCTCACTTTCAACTTAATGCGAAAATATTTGCTGGGAAGAAAAGCATTTAAACAAACATTTTCCAGAGAATATGCCTAATTGTGATTTTCTTTCCAGAAATCGTATAGTATTATATTAATCATATTCAATTAATTTAAATAATTTGATTGATAATTTTATTAATAAGCCGGATAATCTTGTGATATAGCTTCAGAACATTCATATATACTTTAGTAAATTTGAAATGCGTTTATCTAATATAGTTAAGCGTTTGGAGAATTTAGAGAAACAGTGTGGGAATGAGAAATTAGCAAGTTTAAATGCTGTTCTGAACAAATTGCAAGATATCTTCAACAAATTGAATTAAGTTAATAATAGAATTGACCAGTTCAAACGAATAATACTACATTATAAATTGTATAATTTTAGATAAAAATTAATATAATTAAAAATTTTTTATTTATTGTTAAATGCTTCAAATTGAAAATTGCATAAAAAATGATAAAGGCAAGAATGAAATAAAAAAATTTATATCCTGAATAATAGTTTCAGAATAAAAATCTTGCAGAGAAAATTTACAGTATGTCTATATTTTAACGTTTATTTTATTTTAAACCGAATAGGGACTGCATTAAAATCAGATATTACTGAATAAAATTGATAGAAAATATCACGAAAAAGAAATTAGGATTATTTTAAATGCATATTATATATATTAACTTACCTATTGAATATAAAATTATATTTTACTTTTTCTATAAGTAAACTCACTTTTGAGATTTTTTAAAATTATTATTTTTATCAGGAAATTGATTAGACTTCTTTAAATATTCATTATTTCTATTATAGATAAAGTTTTATTAAATGTTTTATTATTTTCACCTCTTTATCTTTACCTTCGATTTTATGCTAGTTAAATAAAATAAACGTTAAAATAGGCCTATAGACATAAATTTTCTCTGCATGATTCTTTCTAAATAATATTAGTTACAATATATATACATTAAAAAATATTATTTTCTTTGAATATTTTCAAAGTTTTTGAATATATATATATATAAATTGTATATGCATCTGTATAATTCATGCAATTTTTATGATGCCCGATATTCATACTTAAAATATATACTAAATAGAAGTTAAAAACATGACTGATAACCATGATTATTTTATAAACTACATTGAATGATATGATATTTTCAGTTTTATAATATCGAGAATTTATCGTGATTGTAAGTCGGCTAATAATGTTTCCGATAATTGTGATGAATTGTTTACAAAATGTTTCAAAAAACTAATAAAATTTTATCTGAAATTTTATTCAAATTTCAAAGATGACAAATGAAATATAAACGAAACAGGTGCTTCTATATTAGTCAAGTTTAAAAATTTACATTTAATAAACATTTCTAGTAAGATTGTTGATTAAACATCAGCGATAATTAAGTTTATTTAATGAATTTCTATTAATAATATATTTACTCTTTATTAGAATTAATAAGTATCCATATTGTGATGGAAAGGCGTTTCAATGATTTTTATACAAATAATAAAATCCATTCATCGTCTTTCCAGTCAACAAGGAATCTAGATTATTGATAAATATATTTTATTATTATTTTTTTTTTAAATATAAGAGAATTTTCATTATTATTGATAATAGTTAAAATCTATTCTTTTCTACTCAATTAACTATTGTTTCGGTTAAATGAACGTAATAAATGAAATTTATATGGGATTTAGAAGAGATTATTCTAAAAATAATCGTATTTTTACGGAAGATAATTGTTAGAAACAGCAAGGACATTTTGTTAATTTTTAGTGCATTTTCTTTTTAATTTTTCTCCTTCCATTCTACGACAAGTACCTTACATAAATAAGTAAAATATTCTTAGACAATTATTAATCTACAAGTAAACAATTTATTTCTATTTATCCTCAGAAGCGTTAAATACGTGATCAGATATTATTATTATTATTTTATTTTTCAATGTTTTATTTTATTGTTTTTAATTTTCTAAATACGTATATTGCTCTTGGTCATAGTAAGGAAATTAAAAGAGTGAATTAGAAAAACAAAAGATAGTTTTCTCTGTACTAATGCTTCTGCATGGATGGGTTAAAATTCCGATAAGAGGAGAGGATGGAAATTACATCAAGTAATGATGATATGGTAAATTTATTTTAAATCGCAGAAATAAATCTTAGATAATAAAATTGTTATTGCTACTTGGAATAATTGAGACAATTTTGTCAAATCTGATGACAATGTATTGCATTGTCAAATCTTTTGAATTTAATCGGAGAAATATAGTTAAACTCAAAAGATACATATTTTACATTAATTCAGTTTTGATCAATACATTTAATATACACTGATATTGCATACTGTTGATAGCATAGATGATTGATAGTTACTATTTCTAGGCAGCCATTGTTTTGATTTTCTTTCCAATGTTGATTAATTTCGAAACACTAATGTTTTTTGTCCTTTTTCCAAATGAAACAACAAAATTAATAAAATTATGCATATTAATTTCGTAAACTTAGTATTATTCCACTTTAAAAAATAACTATAACATCGTTTCATCGAAAATAATAGATTGTATCCGTGAAAATATATGAAAACTATGTAAAAAGTGACCAAAAAATATAATGTATTTAAGAACTTTAAAAGTAATATATAACAAAAATTTCCCAAAAACGTAAAAATAATAAAACTTCATGTTTTATTGTTTATTTGTTTATTGACTTCAGCAGAAAAGTTTTTCGTTTTGAATTAAAATCTTCAATCTTTTAATAGAATAGTGTAATCAATAAACAATGAAACGGCTTCATATTTTATTTTTATTGTAAGCATTTTCTTTCTGATAACTAAAAGGTAATTTCATTCTATCTTATTCAGACCATATTTTTTTCCTTAAGCACGATTTTCTTTGTAGTAGAAGTATCCTTACACCAACTGCCGTCATTTTATCCAAGAATTGGCGGCAGAGATTTCGATCTATCGTAGCAATGACCCTGGATTTAGCGTGTCACCATGACAAATGGAGCTGATGCCAGAAATCGGCCGCCTTGTCGTTCTAGACGATATGAACGTAGTCGTTGTAGCGTTGTATCCCTGAAGAATGATTGAGAAGGTAGATGTTTCGCAGACGCGCTGAAACAAAGAAGTTGATTGCTCCACTGGAACGTAGATGATAAGCTACGAATGAATTTACAACAAAGTATAACTTTGATTCAGTTGGATTGTCAGATACCGTGATGTATTCATTCTCTTCGGATCCATCAGATAGGGAAATACTAAATCTGGGATTGAATTCTTTCTTTATACTGTTGAATACGTCTTGAACCACTTTAATCTCCAAAAAATTACTTACAGATATATAAAACGAATTTTTCCATTTTAAATCCTATAAACGCATTTGCTTTATATTTATTTTACAATTTTTTTAAATAATATTGGTGATATCTATATAAGAAAAGTCACAGTTAAGTCGCACTGTATTCATTTATTAAAGTCACCAAAATTCATGGATTTTTATAGTCTTTAAAAAACAGTTAAAGTGTAAAAATAGTGATAAAAAATTATAACAATAAAATTAAAATGAGAATATAATAGACAAATTTGAGCCGAAATAACTTCTGCTCCTTCATCTTAATATTTCATTCAGTATTATGTTACGTTGTATTATCAGTAATAGGATCCATCTCGAAGAGATTCCTGACTGCATGCATAATAATAAATAATATAATAGCATATTTATTACGAATGAAATAAGTATATTAACTCGTAATCAAAATTGAAAGTTGCTACACGCAATGAATATCTGAGCGAGTTGAACATTAACTAACAATGAATATATTAAAGAAGAAACGGAGCTATTTTTACCTTAATAAAGAATTTTATTAATATAATGTTCGATATCGATCTCTAACGACGAAAATATGATATTAATTATCATCTCATTATAGAGAACTAAAATCATACACGATGTAATTAAATTTTACATTGCTTCAAGACCTAATTTCTGTATTAATTTCCAAGTGTAACAAATTATAACAATGAGCAATATGAAACCAGACCATTGCAATTATATATAACAGTAATGTTAGCTTTATTGCTACACAATACGTTGGTTAACAGAGCAGATGCATTTGGTGACAATACACCCCTTCACCAGCACTGACAGAATACTATTGTGAACAGACACTCGTGAATTCAATGTACCGTTCTCGACCGCTGTTGCATGTTAGACGGTTATCAAAGCCAAACCACTCATTAGTTTGTACACTTGGCAGAATTACGTATACACATTTAATTCAGTATAATATGTTTTAAAAAATTTATTAATTTCGTCACAGAATTACGCTTTTATTAAACGAGTGAACGAATTTTTAATAAAAATATATATGTATATATTTTGTTTTTCACGAAACTGTGAGTCAAAAAATATTTTATTTAACAAAAGGAAAAAAAACGAGTAAAAAATTCAAAAGTCTGTCAATTGAAATTCGGAATATTCACATATCATTCTCGATTTAATCGAATCGAACAAATTCTACGAATTCTTATTTTGCTCAATTACTTTTGGAAAATTAGATGTTAGCGTCAGAGAAATTGTGAAACCCAATTTTATAAAGAAAAAAAGAAAGAAAATTTGAGATTTGAGCGGAAACTGTCCTTTTAAAATTCTCTTGAGATTATCAAGTAGAAAAGAATTGATTTCTGAATGTTGAAAGAACTTTTCACTTAAAAATAATTTTCTACTTTCAATTGAAAGGAACTAACTTTATTTTTTTATTTTTCAAGAAAGTTAAAGACCGTTACTTTTATTTAACAGATTTTTTCTCACTCTAAAAACTTACAAAAATATGGAAATTTTCGTGTAAAATAAAAGTTTTCAAATTTTATAATGTAGCTAGAGTTATCTCTAGTTATTATTTATTGATATTTCTTGAATATATATATATATATACGTATATACAGTTATCTCTAGTTATTATTTATTGATATTTCTTGAATATATATATATACGTATATATATATATATTTCTTTTTGCTAAAAATATGCTACAGTTCCAGATGGGAGTTGGAATGTTTAAAGTAAACGAAACATTAGTATTCAATGGTAAAATTCTATATATCACAAATATATATATATATATATTAGTTTACCTTTTTGTTTCGAATTTCTTTAGTGACAAAACTTCAAAGTTGTGAGAGGACTTGTAGTAAATTCTATCTCAATCTCGGAACAAGAGGAAAGAATTTATATCTTCCTACATACAGAAACACTAAAGAAAAGTGAAGGATGACAGAAAGAACTAAAGAGGAAAAAGCCAACTTCCAATCCGCTGGACACCCAGAGAAAACGGTGCAAGGTGAAATGGCCCGTGGACTGCCGCCTTTTTCCGAAAACTGTCGCCTGATTCAATGGAACGTAAATGCCGGCGTTTACTGTTAGAAGTTATGGGATGGAATGTCGTCTGTAAGCTAAACAAAAAAAGGAAAAACGAGCCAAGCATTGTCTTAAGATTATTTCTCTGCTTTTTGTCCGATCAGTACTGCGAGTCTATTTTTGTCCAAATCCTTCATCTGATCATTGGGCCTATTAACCACATGTCTTTTCACAAAACTCATATAAGCCCCATCGTATATAACAATACGTTTCGTCATAACTAAATGAAATGTCATTAAAACATCACAATTGAATAAATTCTTATTATTAACTGATAAAAAAAAATCGCAAAAACTGTTTTGTTTTTTTAACCGATTATTGAATTTTTGTTATAAATGTTTATTTTGAAGATAAATGAGTTTGTAAAAAATATATAACCTTCTTATTATAATTGTAAGATTTTCTCACAATTAAAAATCTTAATTTCTTATATATATAAGATCGGAATTTTAGAGAGAGAGAGAGAGAGAGATCACATTCACATAACTTTTATTATTATAATTATTCTATATTATTATTATATATGGTTGTTATCATCTTATTGTGCCTAATTTATAAATTAAACTTTATCATGGATATGTACAACATGTACAGTATATAATATTCGCTACTATCCGCGGAGAGGCTTGGAACATATCCTCCACGGATACGGGATCCTACTACATTTATAGATATTGTTAATGTAGAATATTTCGGTTAAATTATTTGTTAAACTAAAATTTCATGAAATAGATGCTTAACAACTTACAAGTAAGATAAAATTTTCAAGTTAGAATTATTTATAGAATAAATAATTTTTAATCGAATATAAGCTAATTAGAATTGCGATTTTTAATGATTAATTAATAAATTAATTGTTAAAATATGCTACAGATTAAAAATTAATTCATTTAATTAAATTTGAATCAATTTAGAGTTTATGAAAATGTTGTATAACAAATATATGAAACTGTTTTCAATATTATTTATTTACTGTTTTTGCTTCAATGCAAATTGTTCGATTTTAACAATTTTATGTTTTCACTGTTTCGATATTTTTCAGAACGATAGGACGTTATAAAAATTACTGTGGAGTTTAAAATTTATATTTATGATTTTTTTTTATAATTTAGAAAATTGTTCGAATTTGATTGATTAATTTTCACTTAAAGGAATTTGATTAAAATTAATTACTGTATTGTTTCTTGAAAGAGCATTACTGTGATGATGATGATATATTCAAAATCTGAATAAATTAAGATATACAAGAATATATTGTCTAAGATGAAAGTACTTTGATCCCAAAAGACGGTAAAATATTTATCATATATAATTGTTTATTTAAAGGAAATATAATATTTTAGTATAGAATATATACAACTGATTTAAATTAGAATATTTTTAAGGAAAAATTTAAAATATATATGCTAAAATAAAAATAATGGTATAAAATATTGCATAAAATAATGGTATAAAATATATTGCATATAAAATATTGCATAAAATAATGGTATAAAATATTGCAATAAAATAAATATTGCAATAGCAGAACAAGAATTACATAAATAATTACTACTACTTTTTAAAGTGCTTAGTCAAATTTTTAAAATAAGAGACCCTAAGAAAGAATATCTACCTTCTAACTTATACTTATTTATTATTAACTAAATCTGAATGCGTTTTTTATTAACTGATGCATCTTTAAATTTAATGAAGATACAAGAATAGTATGCGTATTATGTGGAATGATTTTTATGAAGTTTTCAAAGAAAAATTTATTGTGACTTAAATTTTATGTTAGTTTTCTTTAAGGGGAATTTTTACATTTTCTTTAAAAGAAAGGATAATTAAATAATAATGATTATTATCTAGGTAATATGCTTAAAATAAAGTTATAATTATTTTGAGAGATAAATAGCTTCGTTATTTACTTTTGAAACTTTAAACTCTAATTTAGCTTAGTTTATATTTTAAAGATTAGAAAAATTAATAATAATAAACAAGTTTTTAATTGAAATACGACTTAGAGAACGTTTTTGTTTTATTAATTACTTTACTTTTTCTATTTATAAATAGTAATAATAAATTTTAAGTAAAATGATAAAAATTTTAAGTTTGTACGACTAGTAATTAAAGTTTTCTCTTCAATTAGAAAAAAAGCAGATTAGTGTAAATCATTAATTTTAACAGTCTTAATTATTAACTGGAAGTTATTTTACATCCAGCGCAACTTTCATCAATTACATAACTCTTGACTAATTAAGTTTCTTTCTCTTGCATTGATCATGTTTGCGACTGAATTAATATGTTACTTTCGCAGCTTAATATCGGATATCAAAACAAATTTGTTCAAAGTTTGCATTTCAATTTTTAACTATTCAAAAATCGTATAGGAAAAAGCCGAAAGAGAGAAACTAAAATAGCTGTTTACTCAAAAGAATATAATGCAAGGTTTGATGTTAATGATTTAAAAATCTGAATTGCATTTCAGATGCTAAACTAAATAGAAAATATCCGTTAACGCCTTTAGATATCAAGGCATTTTTAATATAAAACTTGAAACTTAATTTTTACTGATTAAAATAATCATTAACTTACTCTTTTAATTTTATTGCTTAAAAATAAAATTTAAATGGATATTACATTTAAAATGATTATTATTATTTAAATATTTACTTAGTAAGAATTTTAATTTTCATAACAATGTTTAGTTTTATAACAACATAAGTGATGTGGCGCCATCTCGTAATTTATTTTCAAACGAAATCATTCCTATTAATGATTTTGTCATCAATGACTACAAAAATACTATCTCATTCATATAAAATATAGATTTTTTTTCTTTAATTATAATCTTCAATAAATTATTTTATTGTAATAATAAAATAATGCTGTAAAACTATTCGTGTTAAGCTCGTATTAATGTAATTGTTTCTACTATTCGAATTGATATGCAAACAGGAAATTTATCTTGACCTTAATTGCTAATCAATTGATTATAATGATGCGAATACTGTAATAATTTTGATTAGTATGTTGATTAGTTTAGAAATTTCTCAGACCATAATCAATGAATAGTAATGAAAGAAGTTTTTAAAAATTATGATGATTAATTACTGTAGTAGTTTCAGTTAATGATAAAATATGACGATAAATTAGAAAATAAACATATTTTCAAACTAGAATTTTAATATTATAATTGGGAGTTTTATATAAATAACCAATTTTGAATAAAAATGCATTTTTCAGTTTTATTTTTAAAAATATTATGTCAATATATATTTTTTAATTATCATCTTAAGATGGTTATGTAGACTTAGATCAAAATAAAGAAATTTTTATTGTTTCTTAATCACGAAACTTAATCTTTAAAATTTTAAACTGTTAAAGATTGATTTTCTTGATTTAGAAACACAATACTAATTCGATGAATAAATTTTCTTTATTTTAAGAAAACAGAGAATTAATCTTTCTTCGAAAGCAATATATAATTAAGAATATTTAAAACTGAATTGAATAGAAAATATTGGAAAAAATTTAATATTGATCTTTAAATAATAAAAAAATATTTCAGTAATCAGAATAACTTGAAAGACGTTTTTAATAAGAAAAGGAAATAATAATAATTTTATTAATAAAAAGAGGAAGTGATTTTTATAAGGAGAGAAGTAAAATCACAAATATAAAAATATATTAAAATGATAAAAAGTATTTAATAGAAATGATCCATTTCAAACATAAATGCATAAAAATTATTAAAATATAATTGTAAACAATATTAAAATGGCATTCTTTAAAGCAAGGTACAAAATATTCATTAAAATGCTTGCTCACTAATGAATAAAAACTTATAATCATAAGATATTTATTAACAAAATAACACAATGTAGCCTGTAATTTTTCAAAATAAAATTATTTTATCATTTTGAAGAGAAATGCAATCAAACAGACATTTATCTTAGTTAAAGCGTTTTTTGATCTATATCTTTTTAAAGATGAAAACAAATCTCCGATTTGATAGATATGGTTTACAATTTGATTGTGATAAAAATATAAATTTGAAAATTATTTAAAAACTCATATGTTTACATCTTATGCTAGTTTAATCTTTTATTTCTAAGTTTAATTGGAATAGATCTCGATTTTACTGGCTATTATAAAATAATACATTTTCTTTAGCAGAAATCTATTATTTACAATTATAAGATTTGTTTATTTTGGAAATAACAATCAGGAATATCATTATAATTTTTTCTCTATTTAAATTTATAGCATGGAAAGTAACTGTTATCTGTTATTATTATGTTTCAAAAAAGAAAAACAAAAGATATTAGTTTACAATATCATCTGGATGAATTACCAGCTGTTTCACTGATCAGAAAGAAAGATCATCATTATAACTATAGACTATTTTATCTCTTAGATAAATATATAAAAGCGAAAGTATAAATAAAAAATTTTAATTATTTATGAAATAAGGAACAATGGATTATTAACCTATAGGTTATGGATTATGCTGCCTTTTTAATTAATCATTTAATTAATTGAGAAAACTGATGATAATCTTCGTAGAATAAAATAAATTCTTATAATTGTCTTCACTAACAAGCTAATATCAAAAAGTTTATAATTTCAATATAAACCTTTCTAATACATGGAAATAGACTGTATCAATAAAAATATGAGAAAATATAATGTATATAATAATTATCAAATTTTTACTTTGTTATCAAGTCTCAATAAAAAATTATATTCTAGCAAGATTGAGAAGTGAGAAACAGTCAATAAATTTTAATCATAACTTTGAATTGTTTTAATTATAATTATAACATTGGATACTACTATCTTTTAGTACTTGTTAATCTACTATTGTATAAAAATTAAGTATTTTGTCGTACATAAATAATACTTTTCATTTTTAAATATTAACAATGTATTTTCACTTCCAACAGAATAGAATAAATAAACGGATTTACATGAAACTATCGTAAATTATTGGAAAAAATTATAAATATGTAAATAAAAAATTATTTAATTTCCATTCTATATTAATTATTTTTCTAATTTTTAATAAAGAAAAGTTGTTTGAAAATCTGTTTATTTAGAATTTTTCAAAAGATTTGCTTTTAAATTTAATTTATATATTTCAGCGCAAAATTAAACGCTGAAAAATCTTAATAAGATTGTTTCAGTAAATAAAATTAAATGGAAAAATCTATCGGAAAAACTCATTTTCCAGGAAAAAATTACTATTTTTTTCTGTTACGAATATATTGAATTTTTCCTTAGGGACAGATAAACCGAGAGATTATTATTCTCTCTAATTAAGCATTTATTGCTGTTTGATAATCGGGAATTTATTCATGAGTTTTATAATGTACAAAGCATCATAATATGTAATTAAGAAATTTTTCATCCTGGCATTAATATTACTTTCAAGTAATGGCTTCTTTGCCGAATATTGTAATCAATCATTTACAAAAATCAAAAAAATAAAAATAATAATAATTTCAAACTATTCTTATCCTATTTATTTTATCTTCTTTTTTAGAGATTAATGGATGTCGATATTTAAGATTGTTTACATTAATTATTGTGATTAATTAATCTATTTTTCTCAAACATAATGATTTGCATTTATTATTTATTGAAATAATCAGTAAACTCTTTAACAATTCGTTATAAAATAATATATGAACTCTAATTAAGATTATCATTTATTATACAACTAGCATTTTCTCTTCTAAATTAAATAAATTTTATTAAAATATTATTAAAAGGATTGTATAATTCATGTGTAAAATCCTTTTTTAAATATTTATTAATGTCTTCCTTATGCAATTAATTTTCAGGCATAATTTAATTTGTTTGGATATGTTAAACGTTTAGATACGCGAATTCTTACTAAATTATTCGAGTTTACATGAGGATGTTTTTCCTTTTAACAGAAAATTTGTCATAACTTACAGAATTTATTATAGCCTATAGTGGGAATTCAATAAAAAATTTTCAATCAAAATTCCATTCAGCATATTCCACTTATATTTATTTTCTTGAAATTTTGTTTTTTATAGCTATTTATATTGAAAAAATTGATGTCAAATTTTTTCTTAATGTGAAAAATCTAATTATTTTTCCTGAATTAACTTTCATTTCCAATTGTAATGATTCAAAAAATAAAATTTATTAATATACCTAAATACAGAATTTTGGCAGCATTAAAGACTATAAAAATTATGTAAATTCTCTTAAAAATGAAATTTTAATAGCACCTATGAAACAAGATAAACTGTAAGTAAGGATATATTTTAAATTATATATTGTATTTACTGTAAAAATTCAAAGTATTTTTAAATTTTTATAGTAAATGAACTCTTTTGAATTTCCTTTTTTAATTTTACAGTTTTTGAGGAAGAACATGTTTCTTTTTGTTTTATAATCATTCGTGTCACAAACGAACACGACAGAACAAGAAGGGATGAAATCATTTGTGCTTAATATGCCAGAGATAAAGCAGTAAACTCACGAACTATCATAAGATTTCAGACCATCAGCAAAAGCAACATGAGTATTCTTTAATATAAATAAAAAATTTCGTGGTTTCTTCAAGATTAGCGTATTAGATCAAATTCTTGCATACAATCTTCATTTTTCGGAACGAACTAATGGAATAAACGCTTTTCTGTGTTTGAAAAATGTGCTAAAATTATAACACTTGTCAGTTATCTCTATAGGAGGACCGGGTTCAATTCCCGGATTCCATACCTCCAGTTTTCTTCATAAAGCTATTCGGCTCGTTTAATTCCATATTTCATTTGACTTGTGAAAGTCAATGTCAGAGGTCAGAGGTTTAAGGTTTGTCTATCTATAATGGACACATGAATAATCCTGCTACTTCATATCCGGCAAAGATGGAAATTGGCATAAAACTCAGAGAAAAGAGAGAAAGAAGATTGGTTATCTTCCTATTTAGCTACAAAATCTGCAGCACCAACCGAGCAAATTTATTACAACATAACTTAAAATAATACAAATTTTAGATCATTGCTAGACTAAAATGCAATTTCGAATTAAAAGTTAATCATAGTTCGACTTATCCACTGTTGATAAATATCGTATATTCGTATATTTTGAGCTAGGAACTATAGTCTACTTCGTATTATCGGTATTTTGCATTAATCAAAATTGAATTAACAAAATGTATTATATATATGTATATAAGCCTGCCTACGACAAGAATAGATGAGTAATATCTCGTCAACGCGAATATTTACGGTAGCTTGATCCCAGTATATTTTTTTAAACAAATGATGCTACTTCTCAATCTGTTGATTATTAAGTGGACAAATTGCAGCCCTGCCACAGGTTTCTCATATCAGTGGATTCAAATTATTAATGATGGCCATTGACAGCCAGATTACAGAGAACCAAATATTTCCAAGAAATAGGACCCGTTTCGATTCCAGGTCTTCTGGATGGAAATAAGATTTCAAGACAACACAACAAAATCGGACTAAATTAAAATATCTATTAAATTTCGGACCACCATATTGGATAAGATGGGAAGCTAAATATTGGGGATTTAGCTTCCCCTTTTCTAATGCTTCGGGATAGAATTCCGGATTGTCATTTTTTCCGAACCAGAGCATTCCTTCTATAAAATCTCAAAATTTCAACTTTCTAGGTCATAGAGAAGTATTGAAATTCATGTGACATAGGGTTACATACAAACATGGTCCGAAAGCTTTTCATATACTGTATACAGATATTATCGGGATCCTTAATGCTATACGGACAATATTTGAATATAATTACTGCAATTTATTATATATAAGTTGCAATATCTTTCGTTAAATCAGCAGAAACTATTTTTAAGTGTTATATATAATCCTTTATATCCATAGGAATAAGGGCGGATTAAGACCCATTGAGGCTCGTAAGCTCATCTTGTATGCTTTAACTTCCCTGCTCCATAAAAAACCTATTATAGAGAAGTACGTCTGAGAGACTGAACTCGACTTTAATCATAGCCCGAACCTTGTGACTTGTCCACAAAACTCAAATGATATTCAATATAAAGATACGTATTTTTATTATTCTGCTTCATCAAGTTATTAAATATATTCAATCGGATTATTACAAAATATAGTAAGGGAAAAACTTTATAATAAATTAAAAATCAATTATATATAATTTTATCGATATTTCAAAAATATATATTTGAATAATTTGTTTTATTTATGATTTTGAAATGTATACATCGTTATGACGTTACTGGAATTTAAATCAAATCTATAGTTTGTATCTAATTATAAATTATATAAAGAATCCATGAATAAAAATTATGTAAAATATAAAAAAAACACAAAACAAATATTAGGGATAGAAAAAAATTCGATTAGAATAAGCGTAGGACGATTAGGATACGTTGTGTTTGTACTTGGATGTATTGAAAAATATATCTTACAATATAAAATTTTTTATTGTAGACTGACTTTTTCACGTGTGTACAAAAACTGGTATTGCTAATCTAAGTACACTTTGATTTACGAGTTTCTACTTATACGAGCAAATATTTGTATCGTAATTTCTATTCATCTTTACCCCGTATTTATAAGAAACATCTAACTAGAAAAAAGTTTTGATCATTTTCAAAATGAAATAGTGCACGCAAGTGGCCTCGGAACAATACGTAAATCATATTAATGACACCACACAAGAATGTTTTACATACATTAGTCTCTCAATATTTGCGACAGATAATTTCGAATAACCTCACACAAATATAAATTCACGAATAAACATTTTTTAAAATTTATATAAGTGGCATGACCTGAATCCCTTATATAAGTTTTTCAAGTAGAACTCGGTAAGAGAGAAATGTATTTCGTAGTGAGATCCCCTTCTCTCACTCGATAAATATCCTTAGTGAAAGAAATGGATCTCATTACGGATTTTTTGGCGGTAGCCATTTCAGAGCCAACACTCATAATATATGTCGACCAATACTCATAATAGAGTCAACCGGAAAGTTGAAGAATGGATTCAATGCCGAGCCGGGACCTCCTAAAAACTGGAGATATGGGACTGGGAATTGAAATCCGATCATTCAAAATTGCAAGCAAACTGCTCTACTATGTAACCATCCAGCCGATTCCAGATAAAGGAAACCGAATTTTTAAAATATTTATATTTATGGATACCTTGCAAATATCTGAATTCGCGAATGTTGAAGGAGTTGTGTGCATTATATAGTGGTATATTTATCACTTGATATATATACCGGGTGTTTTCGAGCATCCGTACCACACTTTTTTCTCGGAAACGCGATGAGATAGGAAGTAGGAGAAAAAATTTTGATTACCAAAGTAAACCTGAAGAATCGAATGAGCATGATAAAAATTTTGTGGGCCCATCGGAAGTAGGGGCACAAGGAGTTAACTATGAAATCTCCAATGGAAACCAATGCCGATTTTGGCATAATTGGATAGAACTGTGAAAAACAAACAACTTTTGTTTCGAAAGTTTTTTAATATCACTTACGGATTGTGAGATATCACAAAAAAAGATGCCGCCGCGTGTACCGCCGATTGTGTTATTTAAGCAGTAAGAAGAATAAAAATCAGATACAGAGGGCATATGTGTACATTGCCAAACATTATTGAAGCAGCAAAAAGCAGTATTATGAAGATTTAAGGCGAATTCTGGTACTCGGTAATAGCACTCGAACCGCAGGTATGACAAGTCTCGCCGGCACACAGTCACAGTTCAGCATGGAGCCATATTCAAGAACAAGGGTTTCTGGACTTGTTTCAGCCCTTTATGAGTGCCATGGATGTACACAGATGCCCTATGTCAGATTCTTTCTTTTATTATTGCTTGAATAACCCAATCGGCGATATACGAGGCGGCATCTTTTTTTTTGTGATATCTCACAATCCGTAAGTGATATTAAAAAACTTTCAAAACAGAAGTTGTTTCTTTTTCAAAGTTCTATCCAATTATTTCAAAATCGACACTGGTTTCCATTGCAGATTTCATAGTTGACCCCTTGTGTCTCTACTTCCGATGGGCCCACAAAATTTTTATCATGCCCATTCGATTCTTCAGGTATACTTTGGTAATCAAAATTTTTTCTCCTACTTCCTATCTCATCGCGTTTCCGAGAAAAAAGGATGGTACGGGTGCTCGAAAACATCCGGTATATTGTATATATACAATATTTTCAATTGTTTTCTATTGTATATTTGCTTATAACTTCAAAATCTGAACTGATTGAACAAATTATATCACTGGTTTCTTCTTTCTGAGAAAGTTTTAGGTTTATGTTTCAATTCATTTTAATTCTATTAATTTGACTAATTATTTAAAAAATAATTTCATTTACTTATCGGCTAGATCAGGGGTTCCCAAAGTGCGGCCGCGATATCAGATCATCCGCCATCTTGAATTCATAGAAATAATTTACATTTTTACAAAAAAATAAATAAATTTTATTTTATTATAATTAAAAATTGTTCAGTTAAAAAGATATATGTATAAGTGCTTCCAAATATATTTTCATTATTTGGAAGCACTTATAGTGCGAAAAAGCTTTCTCAATCATGAGTATTAAGTCCAAATTGAGATGAAATTAACTGATAACTTTTACAAGCGGTGTTAAGAATACATTCAACCAACTTAGAACCAAGGCTCAATGATATTATTAAAAGAAAGCAACTGCACAAGCCATTCACTTCAGATTGGTGAATTTATTATATTTTTCTTTTTTTATTTCAATTATTTAGTTATTTTTTAATTATTTTTGAAATGTGTTATTTTAAACAGATTGTAATAAAAAGTAACTATTGTCATAAACAGGGGCGGATTTAGGCATGGTCTTTATGGACTGCAGCCCAGGTCCCGTTCAATCAAAGGGCCCCCTTCGCGATCAAAAATAAAAAAACAATCTAAATTAAAAATTTAAGAAAAAATAAATTATACAAAATTTTTTCTGACAGGATTCGAGATTACCTGCCGCGAATTTTCACATTCTATCAGTAGCGCAACGTACCGAAATCAAATGGTTGTGTCGCATAGCCGCTCAATGCGTCGCGTCGCCACATAATTGTTCCTAGATGGTATATATATATATGATATCCTAGATGGTATATATATATATAGATGGTATATATATAAGCGCAGTGTTGCGAAAACTAGCGACAAGTAATTTCGAATCTTGCCTTGTGGGTGCAAATCTAGCTCCTCTAAAGCGTGTTAGTTTAGAACTAAAACCTGTCGCTAGTTGCGAAAACTAGCGACAGGTAATTTCGAATCTTGCCTTGTGGGTGCAAATCTAGCTCCTCTAAAGCGTGTTAGTTTAGCATAGCTCACCGCTAGGTTAATTTTGTAGACCTCCAAATAATGTTAGCCTAGAGTCCCCAAAATTCGCGATCCGCCTTTAATCATAAATAAAAACGATTATGCTATAAAATTAGTATAAATAGTTCCCTTGTGTCTAACTTTTTATCGATTTTAACATATTTTTCCATAACACTTGTTTTGGCCCGTCAAATATTTTGGAATTTACAATTTGGCCCACCTTGGCAAAACTTTGGAAACCCCTGGGCTAGATAGTTTCAGTGGAACCCTTCTATGCTTCCACCCTGGAGAACTGAGTTCAATTCCGAGGTCCCACACCGCAAATTTTATCCGTGGTGATCTGGCTCGGCCCGTTGAACCCCAGGAGTGTGGGGATCCGTAGTGGAAACTGAAATGCCCCGCCCCTTAGTATCTACATGATGGAAAGTGGCATAAAACTGCACAGAAGAAAAGATTTCATTTACTTTATTACAAGATGGCGCTAGTTGTTAAACCCAGAAAGTATTTATAGCTTATCCATATAATACTATAGGGCAGCGGTATTCAAACTGGGTTCCGTGGGCCATGCCCAAGTTCTTTTTATATAAGTACAGTAAACAAAAACAAAATACAGAAATAGGCTCGATGCAGAAAATGAGATGCGTCTACAAATAACAATTATTTTACTTTAATATATATTCTTTTTTAATATATTATTTTAATATATTGTGCAAGGGCAAACAGGCTCACCCCACCCATTAGTATGCAATCTAATTTTGTTTTATGTAATTTTGTCTAATTTTCTTTTAGCTTTGCATTTGTGTTTTATTTTTGTAATTTTATAATAAATAAGTAATGAAAATAAGTATTTTTTACTAATTTACTTTTTTAGCATTCTAAAATTCACATAAGTAGTAATTTGATATTAATTTTTCTTAAGGGTTCCGTTGAAACATATAAATCTGTAAAGGGGTTCCGCGCCTCAAAATAGTTTGATGACCGCTGCTATAGGGGATTGGATTTTCAATCAGGGACAATAGACATGTGCCTAAAGGCTCTCGACAATAGGGGCCTCAAAAGCAGACTATATTTCCAAGGGAATAAATTATAAAATTATTGAACAATTTTATAATTTAAGAAAATTTTTTGCTTACGGATCCCATTTCCACGATGAAAGCCCGCCTTGACACGGTGAAAGGACTTGTGTCGTTAGACACTAGGTCTGCATCTGTTTTGCAGTTGGGCCGATATGTTCATAATGTCTGGATACGCTAAGAGCTTTTCAGTAGGAAAGCATTTTACCAAGATATACCTATACCTGCCTTATGCGTGTTCAAACGTATCGCCTGAGCTTTTGGAATTCTCCTGCTTATGGAAGAACTCACAGTTAAGGTCCTCTCCAAGGTTTTGTTCTCTTTGTATTTTCGATCCTCCTGGAATGGAAATAGTAGCAATTACGGTCTCATTTCTCGAGCAATTCCGATCGCTTTTCAACATCGTTCAAGATGGACAGATAGAATGGATGAATCCCCAGTGTAGTGGCTGTGCGGGTTCGCTCTATATAACTTTCGACTCTGTGGATTTAAAAGTGTTAGCTTTCTCATTAAGAGCCATACTAACACACATCATATACATCAATGATCTAACATAGCCAATTAAATTGTTGAGCAACAAAAAAGTGACAGTATACTGATACAATATTGGCATAACATTAAAATGATTACATAAAAAACATTGCAACATATAAATTTAATTTATTCAATATTCAAACAAAATCATATTACAATTTTAATTAAATTGATTATACTTTTAATTCTAATAATTTTGTAAAAGAATTTTCATATTTATTAAAATAACTATCTCAACAGTGTCGAAAAATAATATTGAAAATAGTAGAAAGATTATTAAAACAATATGCAAATTATTATATATTGTTTATTTTTTCTAAAAACTAAAAATTATATATACAGTGTTATTGTGTGTGCTTGCTATGATGTCCTATGATTATACTATTTCTAGCTAAGATTATTATTACTGTATATTACTTTCAAATAAGTTAGGATACAATCTGCAATCTGTTATTTTTTAATAGCTTATTATCTATTGTCAAATTAAAAATTATCACTGGTTCTCTCCATTGTCATGGCAAGTTCTCTTTAAAGACAATCCGTCTTCCTCTTCTTTTTGTTAATAGCAGAAATTAAAGATATTACATTTTATTTCTCAAAGAAAATTTTTTATTAATACATATGAACAATTAGAAACTAACGAAACTAATTAAAGGCTAGAACGAAAAAAAGTCGTAAAAATAGAACTAAAATCTCAAAGAAATGGAAATTCGGAATTATTAAAAAATCAAATGCAATTGGTTCGTTGGTTAAAAAATAAATTGTATATATTTTTAAGATTAATTTTATATATGTATCAAAAATATTGCAGAAATAATAAATTATATGTGTGTATAATTATTTGAATTTGGCGATATACATCCGTTACCAACATTTTCTTCTTGGAATTTTTGTATGAGAGAGAAACTTGATTCTATCGCTTTACACATCTAAAATATTAATTTAAGCTATACATTAATATATTATTAATATTTTAATGTAGCAGTTATCATATATTAATAACTTTTCATACAATTACAATTTATCGATCATACCTTAATTGTTATATCTTTGGTTAAGATGAAGCATCCTCCACATGATATACCGATTGCAATATTTCCAAATCTCTTCATGAAATTAAGTATCTAAACATATAAATTGTTGAAAAGTGAAATTTTAAATATAGGAATTAATGATTTTCGTTAATATGATAACAATATTATAAAACACTATTTATATTTTCATATTTTTCCAAATTACCTTTAATTTTTTAATGATACAAATCTTCATAGAACTGAATATTCTCATTTCTTGATATGATCCATAAGCCTTAATAAAATATTTAACATACAATTAATTAAAACAAATTAGATAAAAATGTACCAGAAATAATATTTACAGTAAATTAATTAACTTTAAATTATTATGCAATGTTAATCTTATGAATATAAAAGTACTTAAGTCTAAAAATTTTATAATTATTAGAAATAAAAATTATAAAATCCAAAAAGATTTTTAAATTAAAATAATAAAATGTAACTAAGATCGTTGTTTTTATAACATAGGAATTTTTGATAATGCATACCTCTGAAGATATTCTGGAAATCAAGTGATTACATATTAAAAGTATCGAACAAGCGATGATGATTGCTGTCTTCAAAGACAAAATATGTAGAGTATTATTAGGTAAAACTAATAAAATACAAAAACATAAAGCAATCGACCAAATAGTGGTGTTATAGATAAGAAATACAATATCTTGAAAATTAACGTTAACATAATAAATTTGTTCGATTAGTTCTCTGTGTTTCAATATTATATTTTATATTTTACTATACGTTACCAATTTAGTTTGAAATTGATGTAACAAGTTTTGTAATTCTTCAGATAATGACTCCAATCTCCATAATAAACATATGCCGACGAAGAAAATAAAATTTCCCATCGAAATCATAGGCAGATATAAATATATTTCATTTAAAAAGATGTAAAGATGACAAAAAACTAATTCTGTCATTCCATATTTATCTTGCCTCAAAACATAAAAAATGTGAACATACAATATTATCATCATTATGATATCATTTAGTAATCGCAAATGAAGAAATATTAATTGAAACTTTCTTATCCTCTCGTTTTCGCCTTTGTAACTGGAAATATTCAGTGACAACAGAAATTTCCTTCGTCGCATTATTAATGTGATTGTTGTAAATGATAACAGTAAGATGGATTTTATAATCGGTCCAAGTTTGTTTCCTCTTCCAAAACGATTTGTCCAAAATTGACATGGGAAAATTATTCTTTCTGTAAACATTGCTGCTTCGAAAATTATATAAATCAAACCAAAAATTTCTATTATAAAAGTGTATATTCTATTTAATTTCCGATAAAATATTCTATCGGAATTTTTATAATGAGAACAGCTTTCCAGAAAATCTATTGCATAAAGTTTTAGCATTTGATAAAATGGCTTGATAATACAATAAAAGCAAGTAACTTCTGATTGATTATCCATTTTGATTATTATGTTTTCTGTTTCTAAAATGTTAAAAATGATTTTCTCTTCAAATTTATAAAAGATCCTTGTCTTTAGATAGGTTAAATTTAGTTAGCAGACATGGAAATCATATCTGCTAACCAAATTTAAAGAGACTGATTTGGTATATTTAGGATTCAGGAATTTTGTTGCTAAGATAATACAGTATAACGTGACGAATAATCGTTAATTATATAACTAAGGCTAAGTAAAGAAAACATCAAACCGCTCTCATATTGTACTTACATTAAACTTAAGTTAATTTAATTTATGGTTTACATGAATGCATTTTATGGCTTATTATGGAATAGACAAAATATTCCTATAAAATGAATTAATTTGTATTTAAAGGAATTAATGTTATATGTTGTCCTAAGTGAAAATAAACAATCAAAATTGCTTAATATACTTAATCGATTTTTATTGTTTATTTTCACTTAGAATAAGTAAGATCCAACATTATATAATTTACCATAGCAGATTTATTATAAAAATTAATGCTTAATCATTATATTGTTTCCTTGATAGATACTAACAAGTAAGTTATCGGACAAATATTTCCATTTATTACACAAGCTACATTAAATTAAACTATTCTAAGTTCTGTAAATTAATTAATATATGCAAGAATTAGCTTGAATATTGATGAATTTACAACAAATATTTTACTAATGGAAAATTGATTCAAAACATTCATCCTTTAATTCAAACAAACTAATAATTTAGTTGGGTTGTGCAGGATTTTTAGTTGCTTAGCAAATATTTATTGTAAATCGGGGGCAATTTTAAAAGAAATTTTTCGCTGGAATTTTTTAAAATATTCAAAAAAATTCTTAATTTATAATATTTTAAATTTTGACAATATTTTAAACTTTACAATATTTAAAATTTTTGTGAATATATAATTTTATATGAAAAATTACAATTCACAAAATTAAAGAAATATATTACTTTACTGACAGATATAAAATAATTTTTATAATAAATTAAGTTTTTATCTCTAGCTTGAAATATTTATCGATATACATAATTAATTTTTTAGTATTGAACTTTAAATAGTTTTATCCATTCAAAAATTGACAGTAGTTTTATGAGGATTTTTATGATGAGAGCAGTTTTCCAGAAAATATATTGCGTAAAGTTTTAACATTTGATAAAATGGCTCGATTGTACAATAAAAGCAAGTCATTTTTAATTGCTTATTCATTTTTATTATTACGATTTCTGTTTATGAAATGTTAAAAATGATTTTCTTTTGAAATTTACAAAAGATCTGTCTTTAGATAGGTTAAATTTAGTTAGCAGACATGGAAAAAACAATTTAAAAAAGAAATTGATTTTGTATATTTATGATTCAGGAATTTTGTTGCTAACCATAACATAATATAATATAACGTGACGAATAATCGTTATTTATAACTTTAATTTAGCGTTAAAAAATTCTTTATTTTTTTAACGCTAAATAAAGAATTCCTTTCATATAAAATCATATGAAACCACTCTCATATTTATATAATTTAACTGTTTAATTTGTGATTTTCAAATCATAAATAACTTAAATCGGTTTCATTCTCAAATCTAAAAGAAAATTCTGTATACTGATAATTATATATAGGCTAGATGCACAGACTTGTTAAGATCAAGGGAACCATAGATTCACTGTGACTTATAGGAGGGCCACCAAAATACCCGAAAGTCATATATCATATCATGTTTATTAATTACATATTACAAAGAAACATAATCAAAAGTAAACAAAGAATTTTTAATTGGATGCATGGCATTGCATTGATTTAACAATGTTTTTTATGCTAGCTTCGATATTTGTAGTAGCTAAACGCAAAATTGGTTCTAAAATTTTCATTAGTTAAGCGGAAATGCTATCTTGTACGCATGCACAAGATAGCATTTCCGCTTAACTAATGAAAATTTATAATTTAAATATCCGCACATGCGCATTAAATTATCTATTTCACACACAAATACAATAAAAATAAGAAATGTTTATTATAAATATGATTATTATTATTTCCTTATTGTTTAAAAACATTATTATCGAACTACTATAAAATAATTTCGTATCAGAAAAATATTATTTGAAAATGCATGGTTCAAAACTACAAATAATATTTCGTTGATTGCGTGACTTATTAAAATAGCATGTGGTGAGGCGGGCTGTCAACATATCAACGGAGGCCCGCGATCCCTGCATCGCTGATGTAGAACAACTAAAATTATTCCTCTAACCAAGTAAGATATAAATTTTTATTTTAAAAACTTGTCACTTTTATAGTTTGACGATATAAAAATAATAATTTTTAACTTTTTATAATGCACATAAGGCTAAATAGATATAAATAAATAAAGAAGATTCTTATTTCATTTTATTTAAATAAATATAAGTAAATAATATATTGCAATTATCTAAATTGCTTTACAATAATTAATTTTTGGATCAAGATATTGTCAATTTTCGGATACTTCAAATTATATATATGTATAAGTATAGTAATTTTAACAATGACATTATCGTATATGATTTTGAGCTAAAAAAAAAATCTTATACTGTATATGACAGGGGTGGCGAACCTTTTTCTGCTGGCGTGCCAAAAATTTAAAAAGTTATATTTCTTAATATACTAACGTGCCAGATAATTTGTTATAGGAATATATATATATACTGAATGGACCTCAAAATTAATGTTTTCGGCAGACATTATGCCTAAATTTGAATGAATTAAATGTTAAATTACAATGTATCAATAAGACTATCATTGGCATATTTGATCTAATTCAGGCATTTGAAACAAAATTTCAAATATTATATCGAGTAATCGCTTCCAAAAGCTTCAAATATTTTCCAAATTTGAAAAAATTATTCACAGGTTTGAACTTTCATGAAAAACCGGATGGAGCTAAACTGACTACAGAATTTTCAAAAGTTATTAACTGTATAATCAGTGAGTTTCAATCAAGATTCACTCACAAGTCAATTTATCAATAGATAATTTGCAGAAACTACAAAATTTATCGTGTATCTTGATAAATTCAGGTTATCTGCACCTATTGTAACAACATTTGACTGGTTAAAGTTGGACGAACTTGAAATGCAATTAACAGATTTTCAGTCGAGTTACATAAGGAAGCAAAAATGATTAAGTCAACTAACACCACAACGGCATATGCACAATTGCAAGTAGAATAAAAGTGACTAAGAGTTATATGGTCACAACGCAAATTTTTTGCGCAGCGAAAATTTGGAAAATATAAAATTCTAGATTAACGTTCTATGTATGTATATATAAATATAAATATGTGCCACGTGCCAGCAAAATTGTTCTGCGTGCCATTCCTGGCACGCGTGCCGTAGGTTCGCCACCGCTGGTATATGACATTCCATTTAAATAAAATGAAACTTTCGATAAATTAAAATTATTATTTTTAATACCAATTTTCTAATTAGGTTGTTGAATTTTTTTTATATAATAGCAGAATTTGTTTATACGATAGTGTAATATGTAATAATGTATATTCTTTTAATGCTTACAAGATGGATAAACTTGTAATGTTTGGATATAATAATTTTATAACGAAAATCCGATTTATTTCAGTTTTTACATAAATATCATTGTTGATCTTACACCAATCATCTGAAAGTTACATCATATCTTATACTTATTATGCAATTCTTTTAACATATTCATTTATATAACGATATTTCAGAATTCCCATTTTTTAATATAAATTCCTTTTTTTTTAAGTTTACTGATAATTCACTATTTTTGTATATAAAAATATAAGTAATTCCAGCAAGAACTAAAATCGCCTACGTTCCGAATGTATCATTTTTTATTTCATTAGTATTTGAAATTCATTGATTCTGTATCAAATTTTAAAATTAATTTAACCAGCATAGATGTCATGATGATGATGGCATCGTGAAGGCACACTTTGGTGCATCATCGCGACATCATCCATCGCATCGTACATTATAGTAACATAAAATCAGAACTATAATATCATTATGTTAGATATTGGCACTGTTAAGAAATCAAGGGGTCTATGTTGCTCTTAACAAAAATCGTCTCTCCAGACAAATTATTTGACGTCAGTGAGCAAACGTCGCTTCTGATTGGTTGCTCCGCTAGAAAGACAATTTCCTCGTTCTTAGTCGATGTTGCAGTACTTTTAAAGGGACTATTTAGTCAGAGGTAACTTTTTGTCTCTTAAAAATTGTCTTTCCAGAGTGATAGCCTTACCTACCTCTCAGAAGAGACAATCGACATTTAGATGTTTTGAAAGAAGAAATATTGCGTAATTTCAATTGGAATAGAATATTTAAGGACCATTAAAATATTTGGAGTGCTTTGGTGATCTATTTAAAAAAAAAATTTAATTATTAATTAAAAAAATGAAATTGTAGCATTGTAGAATTAACGTCAAATTTACACATATTGGATAAAAGACACTTTTTCAATTAAAATATATCGGCGTTGTAGTTTTTCTCAGGCAGAGGATTTCAACAAAATATTGAGGATATAATTTTGATTGATAGACAATTGGATATTAACATGTTTTTGTTTAAACCTATTATTCATCTGTTAAACATTACTGCCATTTCTATTTTATAAACACCTTTGAATAATAAATGAAAATTCAAACAGAATTCTATGCATTAAATATATAATATTTATTTATCATCTTATTTTTCCAATTTAATATCAGTAATTAAAATTTGATAATAATTGTGTTATCGATGATTTAAAATATTTTATGTTTAAGTAAAATTTTACTTTGACTGCTGCCATTTATCAATGTAAATTAACGTTGTGTTCACAATGAATACAAAAACTTTTATACGCTGAAATGTTCATGTTTTTGTTAATATTCGTAATTATAAATAACAACTAACAGAATCAATTAAACATATAAAAAGTAACACACACGATCTAAACGACTCAGTGAATGACAGCTTTCAAAGTAAAATCTTACCCTTTGTTGTGCATTTACTAACAATCAGTCATTCCATATTTCTCTCAATGACTGCTCCGATACATTTGCTATCTTTTTTCCAAAATAAAATAGCTTATTACTCCAATTCACTTATCACAACTTATATGTGTTGAGTGATGTAATTATATAAATAATCACATCTGTTTACCGCCATTTTCTTCGAATACTGAGTTTGCGCAGTGCTGGTGAAATGCAATGTAACGAGTAGTTTCATTAGTTGGAATGAGATTGACGTTATGTATATACGTATTCTAAGCATCATGGGAAAATGATGACGTTTCCTGAGAAAGAATGATTGGAGCATCGCTTAAAACACAATAATCTCTCTACTGTCTCTGTAGAAAGATTGTCTTTCCACTGAGAGGATTTTTCGTCTCTGCAGAGAGAGTGAACCAGCATAGACTCCCAGATAAACTATGTTATCCTACTATGTTATACTTAGCGACATCTATTGACAACAATATAAACTAAAATTGTAATAAAAAATAAAATTCTGTCCTATAAGATTTAACGATACTATATGATTAAAATATGCAGTGTCGAGCTGACATTTAATGGCAAAACATTACTATGTATTTGTTTTTTTTTTTTTTGGAAAGTAGAGCTAATAAACATTTTCCTGTTTTTCTCTCTTTTTCAATTTTTCGTATTTGCTATTTAATAAATTCATCATTAGAAACAATATATCTTGCGTCGGGTTCGATATATACTGTATATGTTTAACATACAGTACTGTATATGTTAAATATATATATACACAAGGTATGAATATTCCGAAGGAATTATCATCTTTATTAGCTACCTACTTTAAAAATAAAATTAATACCGCAAACAGTATTGAGAATATTTATAAAACCTGCCAGGTGTAATATTTTGATACTATATACATAACACCAGATAATATAATTGAGGCTTTGAAAAATCTACGTTTTACAACAGAAATAAAATATATATACCATTATTATTTCTAAAGAAAATTATTTCAGTTGTATTACAACATATTTCGTATACAGTATTTTTAATAAGATTTTAATTAATAATTTTATACCATAAATGGAAATATCATAAAATCATTCCATGTTAAAAAAAACCTTGCAAAGATCGATTTCTTCCCCAATATTATCGGCCTATTGCTATAACCGATTCATTTCTCATAGAGTTTGAAAAAGCGTTACGTGAAGTTCATAAGTTTCATTTAATAAATAGGTTGTATGATAATCAGTATTTTACAGGGAGCAAAAAAATTCACCATTACTAATCTTATACAATTTAAGATATTATCACAAAAAATTTTGAGAAAAATTTAACTAAAATATACATAAAATTAATATAAAATTTTGGATCTTACTGCCGCTTATGAAAATGTTCATTTACAGACTTTAGTTGATAGAGTATAGAATGAATGGGACTTAGATGACTGCATTATTGCATGCACCTGATCGGATTATTAAATTATTTCAGGTTAGATTTAACATGATTACATTTAATAGAGAGAAATTTGATCAGTATACTTAACAAACATCTTATCTTAGGGGTCAGCTTTAAGCCCACTTCTTTTTGCAGCATATGTTAACCTTATTTTTAATATAGCTAATTCAAAAGTTGTGGATTATGCAGATGATTTTAAAATTATCATTACTGACATGAATGTTTATAAAACCTGCCAGACATAGAAATAATAGTCGAATGGTTTGATAATAACAATTTAAGGAGATTTGGAAATTATTATTGATTACAGATTATCTTTCAAAAATCATATTTTGACTATTATTAAACAAATTATGTAGGAATAGGCTTTATTTGATTATATTTAAGGACAATAAATAATCCGATTGTTCTAAAAATTGTATACCATGATTTTATTATGGCTAAGGTGTTATATGGTTTATCAGTTTACGTTATGCAATGGCTCCTATTTACATACAAAAATAAAAAACTTGAAATAACTTTAGACTATGCAGTTAATTCTATGTCAAGATTATTAACAATATTAAGGAGTGAGACCATGGAGGAAACTATAAGATTAAAATTCTAGAAATTTATAATTTTTAATAACAAATCAGTGATTACAAAATAGTAAAAAATGTTGAATAATAAAGAACTCAATATTATACCTATATAGTAGTAGTATAGGGAGGGGCCTATTTCAGCCCAAGCACTGCGACCAACATTGGTCTCAGGGAGGGGCCTGTTTCAGCCCAAGCACTGCGACCAACATAGGTCTATTCCTATTTCAGTCCAAGCACTGCGACCAACATTGGTCTATTGTGCACCCCCAAAAATCATCCCAGAAGAAGGCTCCGTCTTTAAAACAAATGACAGTACTTTCCTCAATGGGACAATAGCAAGATCCTCCGAAAAAACGACAGTATATTCTTTAATGGGATAGAAGCAAGATCCTCGGGAACAGGAAAATACATCCCCAAGCAGTATATTCTTCAATGGGACGGAAGCAAGATCCTCGGGAACGAAAAATACATCCCCAAAAGATCACACCTAAGCCACGAAAGGGCCACACAAAAAGATCACGCCTAAGCCAAGAAAAAGCCACACATTCACACAAGATGTTAAGATCACGCCTAAGCCACGAAAGGGCCACACATTCACATAAAATGTGAATACTGACATCTTCTACACAGACAAGGGTTTGACTTGGAACCCTTCTAAAATGACAGTGCCCAATAAGAAGCCCTGTAACAATCCTAACTTCATATTTGTTCAGGGAAAGTAAAAAGAGTTTCCTTTTCACATTTTGTGTGAATGTGTGGCCTTTGTCAGCTCTTTGCCATAGACAAAAGTGCCAGGAATATTGCATAGATCATACGCCATTTTAGCGCCATATTGCGCAATTGTCAGCGCAATGGTTTTTAAATACAATTAAATTTATACATTAATTTATATAAATAAAGCTTTAGAGAATAATAGGTTAGCTATATGTTACCCCTGCTTAACGCTTAGAGACATCTATTGTCAATAATATAAAATAAAAATCAAATGCAATGTTTCGTATAATCCTCATCGTTTAAATCAGGGCTGTCCAACCCGCGGCCCCCCATAAAATTATGAACTTCCTCCTTTCTGTTATTAGTTTTGAGATTTTTAAGTATTTAATGAAATTAATGAAGTTTTTATTATTTAAGTACTTATGTATATTTCCTATTTCCATATTCTAAAATACTTCTTATATCAGTGATTAAAACTTCTTGATCCGCTCAATGATTTAAAAAAATTTCTGAACGAAAAGAAGTCGAAGATTATTATGTTACGACATTTTTGATTATTTGTCATGGTGAATATCATTATATTATGCATTATTTATTAACTTTTTGTTTAACAACTATCGTTAGAATTAGTATTTTTTATGTGCGGCCCGAGACAACTTTTTTCCTTCAAATGCGGCCCAAGAAAGCCGAAAAATTGGACATCTCTGGTTTAAATAATGCTTTTAATGGCAGACTATCACTACCAAATTTCATGAAAATGTACTAATTAGTTCAAAAGTTATTAATGGGAAACATAGATAATAGACAGGATGATCTTAAAAACTTTTTCCCCTTCAGGAAGTAAGCTAAAAATGGATTATGTTAACTGATTCAAATGTTCTTCTTCTTTACTTCAATTTAGCTTTGTTCCTTAGAATTTTCACTCAGTTTAAATTCTATAGATTTCTACCTTCAAGATTTTCTCCTGCCTCTCATAGCTCCCATCTGTTTTAGTCTAAAGCAGCGGTTATCAACTTATGGTACGCGTACCATTGGTGGTACGCTAAAGATAAATATACTTTTCAAAAATAATTTAAATAATTTATTCAAATACTATAAAACTGGTATAAAAAAGAAATTAAAACTATATCTCCATTATATCCATTACTGCCTTTGTCAGCTCTTTGCCATAGACAAAAGTGCCAGGCATATTGCATAGATCATACGCCATTTTAGCGCCATATTGCGCAATTGTCAGCGCAATGGTTTTTACGTTATCCTTATAGGCTAGTTTGGAGTTTGCTATAGTGGGAACTAGTACGACGGCTTCAGTCCATGGCATGCAATGTTAAATTACAATTCAAGAACTCTGTTTTTTGTTCTTCATACAACCAAAAAAAGCATTACAATAGCAATTTTTCAACATGCGCAAGCGCATCTTACCTCAGAAATGTCAAATTATAAATTTGTGTATTATTTGCGATTGTGTATTTTGAAATTTTGAATTGTGATTAATCGTTTATTGTTTTTTGTGCTATTTTTGTTATTTATATAATATTTTTATTATTATTTTCGTTGTATGCATTGTTCTTTGTGTATTAAATATGCAATTACCTCTGGTAACTTAAACATAATTACTTCTTGGTAATTATGGCACCAAAAACCTAAAGTAAATATTTTTTTTTATTCGTCTACCTATTTTTTATTTTGATGTCGAAACTTTATAAATGATGGTGGTACGGAGAAATTTTTATATTCTTTTGGTGATACGTGGAATCTAAAAGGTTGAGAACCGCTGGTCTAAAGGATTTAATGTATTTTGAATCCATTAAATTAAAAACAAGTGGGAACTATGCCAGCAATACTTTGTCCTCAACTAGAGTATATGTATTGCTAGAGGAGTATCTAAGAAGCATCGCTTCACTTCCTCTAGTGGCTTGTCACACTTCTAATACTAAACCTTCCTGTTTTTTTCTTTCCTTCCTCGTACTCTTCACTTGATTTTTCCTAATTTCAATTAAAATATATAAAATTTAAAATAATTAATCATTTTTTACTGTTTGTAACTTGCTAAACATCGACTTTCCAATAAAAAAATTTGGTCATCACTAATTTATACAATCAGTTCATTAACGAGATGATCTTTTTATAAAACAAGATCGATTCATTTCAACGATTGTATAACTTACTGTAAACTTCTATTTTACTATAAAAGCTTATAAAATAATTTTCGGAATGCTTCTTCTATTCTTATAATTATAAGCCATTATGGATAATTTAGTATTATTTTAAATTACGATTTTGTTAAATTGAGAATAGATTTTATAGATTAAAGAATACTATATAGATTAATTATTTAAGTTTCATTAGTGTTTATTATGTACTTTTTTATATTATTTCATTTTATAGCCATTTAAATATATGATTACAAATTCAACTTATATAGGTTACTGATCACACTTAATATTTTGAAATTGGCCATAATATTTCATTATGAATGAAAAACGCTTCAAAATAAGACTCGTGAAAAAGTTTTTATGAATTTGGATTAACCTGATAATGGAGAATGATTTTTCTCTTAAACGAAAATATCCAGTTTAATAAAATTTTAAAGTTGCAAAAATTATTCTTTATGTGTAAATTTTATCTAATTTTGGATTTGATGTTTTGAAAATTTGTTTCATACATAATGCAGATAATCATTAAATTAAGAAAACTTTATAGGAAGAATATTAAGCGAAATAAAGACCAGATTGTTGAAATAATAGATTGGAATAGTCTATTTTTCCATAGCAATCATTCCAGACAGTTTTTATATTTCAAATAATATAAAAAATGACGAATTCAACGAATAGGCATCTACGATCTGAAAGAATTAATATTTGAAGCTTAAAACCAATTACAAAGCAATCTCTTCGACACAAATTATATAGTGGATCGGGGGAAGTCGCCATACTTTTTCTTTTTGACCCTAAAACTCATATTAAATTTGAATATTTTCATTTCATATTTTTCGTACTTAAACTTACAAGTGTTTTGCATATATGACTCCATCAAATCTTTGCTATAACAATCGGGTAACTTTTTATAATTTAAAAAAAAAGTTACAATTACTCATCTTACCCCGAATATTCGGGGTAAGATGAGTAATTGTAACTTTTCGAATATTCGGGGTAAGATGCCACTGCGCTTTTCATGATATACATTTTAATAAATAGCCAAAATGAACTTTGTAATCAACCAACAAACTTCTTGTTCACTATACCATGTATATTCTAATAGAATAAATTATTAAATTCTATAAAATTACAAGAATAAAATAAAATCAGCTATTTAGATATTGTATACATCCACGGTGGTCAAGTTGCGGCTTTTGAGCCACATTCGATTCTTTGATGCCTTTAGTGTGGCTCCCTATCTCGAAAGTCAAAAGTTAAGATAGAGCAATCTCTTTTAATTAAGAAAGATGTAGGAGTTATCCATTTGTCCATATAAAATAAGCTATCCCAAACACTTAGGAAAGTGAATTTAGCAGTTTTTTTCTAAGCCATTTATACACAATTAGTATTAAACATATAATGAATTATTTATTGTGTGGTTCCGTGCCATATTTTTCATCATTATATTTCTATAATCTCCTTTTTAACGTTCCGTAAGGTAGGTATAAGCCTATCATATATCTGTGAAGCATTGAAGCAATTCATGCCTCCTTTGTTTATTTGTTATGCTGCAAGTTTTAAACTTTTTTCGAACTGAAGACCCATGCTTCGGTCCTAATATATGTTCTTATCATTTAATTTATGAAAATAAATCATAAACACAATAATATATGTTCTTATCATTTAATTTATGAAAATAAATCATAAATATAAAAATTTAAATTTGGCATCTAACCCTGAAGCAAATATCGCCATCTTTCCCGAAGATCAGGGTGAGATGCAACTTTTAATCACGTGACTTAAAATGGCTAAATTAGAATGACATCGAAAGAAAATTATTCTTTAAAGTATCCACTATACATTACATATATTTAATTTTTAGTATGATGATGATATACGATTAATAATAATACTTCAAAAAGTGACTGTATAATTTTTGATAAAAATTTCAACACTCGCTGGAAACTTTTCGATTTCTAATGCGAGTATTTGATAACCTGATAATAGCCATCATCTATATTTTTGGCGGGCTTATAGGAGGTTATAATAAACCACCTTTTATCGCCACCTGTTTAAATACTAAAGAATTAGAGAAAAATAAACTTCTTCCCCCGATTCACTCTACATTTCTTCTTCTTCTTCTTTCTGTTTATATGGAGGGTGTAGCCACCGCTTTATCCTCCGAGATGTTACACCCACTCTATATTTCAAGATTTATGTATTTAAACAATGTCATATAACAATCTTTATTCCTGGGTATGATACTTTCATAAATTGTTTTTTGGTATAATAGATAAATTGTTATTCGTGAAATATATCTTATGAATAATAGCTTGAATTTCTTTACATGTTAAAATATCCAATTCAATGAGTTAAATACATATCTTTCCAATTCAATGAGTTTGAAAGTCATCAATCTTATTAAATATACGATCATTAATTGGAGCTTACGTTTTTCTTCTATCCTCAAATCTATAAAATCGTTCATTTGCTCTTTTGTTTGATTAACTTTTATCTGGCCTAGTTGTAAATTCCTAAAAACAGCATTAATTCAGACATTGATTCGCATATAGGTTAAGTTATTGTTTCTGTATATTGAAGCTGAATGTGAAAAATTTATTCATATGATGAACGAAATAAATTCTAGCAATATATTGGATTAATGCATCATTTTGATCGCAAGTGAAATCATAGGTATAGCAGATAGTTTTGATAGTTATCTTCGAAATTAGAAAATTCTGGCTATAATTTTCCAATTCTCTTATTTCACACTCCCTACGCAGTAGATAAATGTCAATTCCATTTGTGAGAAGTGGAAAGGATCATTTATGAGAAGTGGAAATGGATTGTATGAGAAGGTTTACGGAAAATTCGCCCCTTGCATTTCGCCTCCGACAATTCGCCCCCTACATTTCGCCACCCCCTCCCCATTCCTCCAAACTGGGAAAAATTACAGTGAAGGGCCGGAAGAAGTAAATTTAGGCACCATGTAATCCTTAACCATCCCAAGAATGTTACAGTGTATCCTGTCCCATTCAAAAGCCAGATGCCACTTATGTGTCCAAGAAATCCTTCTCCCAGAAGAATGAAGCCTATAAATGCCCTCCTGTGCACTCGCCTCAACAAACAAATGCAGAGGAGAAATGCACAAGAGGACTCCCGTGCACTCGCCTCAACAAACAAATGCAGAGGAGGAATGCACAACCCCGTGCACTCGCCTCAACAAACAGATGCAGAGGAGGAATGCACAAGAGAACCTCAAGAGCTGCAGTAGGAGCAGTCTTCATAGCCCCCAGTAATGCCAAACAGGCCAGCCTTTGAATCTTTCCAAGTTCGGCCTGACAAGTCTCTAAGACCCTACGCCACCATACGATGGCAGCATAAGTAAGAATAGCTCTCACAACCATGGTATAAATCCAAAGCAACAGCCCTGGCCTAAGACCCATATCTTACCCAAAATACCGCTGCAAGCCCAAAGAGCCCTACAGGCTTTCCCCACAACAAACTCAACGTGTGGCTTCCAAGTCAAACCCTTGTAAAACAAAACGCCAAGGTATTTGACCTGGATAGAAAACTGCAACCTTTTACCGAAGACGGTCGGCTCAGTTAACCCTACAACTGTCTTCTTCGAGCAAAAGGCACAATAACAGTCTTGGCCGGAATAACAGACAATCCAACCCTATTACACCAATGCGAAACTGTATTAAGAGCTGTCTGAAAAACTTCAGAAACAGTCTTAGGAAACTTCCCCACCACAACAATGGATATGTCATCAGTATATCCAAGAGTGAAGAAACCCTTCCCATTAAGTAAAGCCAATAGCTTATCCACCACAAGACTCCAAAGAAGGGGAGACAACACCCCCTGCGGACAGCCCCTGTCAGTGAGAATCGTGACTTCTTCCTCATAGAGTCTGCTATAAACAACTCTATGCCTCAGCATGGAGCCAATCCAACGAATAATCGTTGAGCCGACTCCATGCCTGGTAGCAGCAAGGCTAATTTGCTCAAAAGAAGTAGAGTCAAAAGCCCCTTGAATATCAAGGAAAGCGCCAAGGGCAATCTCCTTGTACCCAATAACCCTCTCAATGAGCGAAACAGCCTCATGAAGAGCATGCTCAGTCGATTTGCCAGATTGATAGGCAAATTGGCTGCGACAAAGGGGGATCCTAACCAAGGCCCCATCCCTCATGAACCTATCCACCAACCTCTCCAATGTTTTCAATAGAAAGGACATCAGACTGATCGGACGATAAGACTTAGCCTCGGTGTAATATATGGTTATATATGTATAATATTGAGTTCGAAAACGTAATCTAAGGAATAGAGAATTTCTACATGTAGAACATCACAGACTTCTTAAGTCAAATAACAACTTTTCTCTTAGATCTTTTTTAATTATAATACAAAAGTTTTAAGGTAACGTTTTTATTCTTATTTTTTCTATGCATGTGTTAATTTTGTTCCGTGGTTTACTTTTGGGGGTGATCTGATTGGTTAATATTTTTACCCTAATGGACATGAAGAGGAAGAGAATAAAAAGGGAGTGTATATAAACATGTACAGTATTGAGTTTTTCATTGTGTTCAGGAATTTTCACTAGGTGTAAAAAAATGAAATTTTTTTGAAGTGATAAAATACGCTCTTGTAGGTCTATTTTATCAATGCTATCACATCTTAGATAACGCTTATTTTCCAAATTAATTTACGAGATATTGAATGAAAAGATGAAATGCAGTGCATTTTGAAATACTATAATTACTATTGAAAACTTAAAGCCGATGATAAAGCAATTCCCCTCAACAAAACCTATAAATTCAAAGATCAATGATTCGATCTGAAATTTAAATACATTTAAATATAGTAAAGAAATCTCTAATATATTTAAATTTGAGATCGTTTCGATTTATAGATTTAAACAATGTTTTATAACCATCTGTATTCCTTTGGCGTGCTGCTTGAACAAATATAATAGGCTTTTATCTCTGAAATATGCTTTTACAAATTGAATTTCTTCATGTCAAAAGCATTCAACTTAAATACGAATGTTTTCAACTCATTTAGTTTATCTTATTAATGGAAGATATTTATCAGGTAATGTTCGTATATGTTTTTCTTTTGTTCGCAAATCCAGAATATCATCCACTTGGTCTTTTAATTGATTAACTTTATCAATTTCACTGGAATACTAACATTCCATATCTGTTCACTGAAATTACAGATTTTTCATTCACTACTGTTCTAGTGCTGAACAAGTGCTAGGGAATGAATTAAATAACTTTTTCATTAAGAAAATATTAATTTATTTTTACAATTCACAAAAATTACTAAAACAAAAGTTTATATTACAACTTAAAATCCTATTGCCAAAACTATTTACATCAAAAATTCACTACTGTTTGTAATAGGCTATGCATTTCGGCCGTTTTCTTTGGACCTCTTCAGTTACATACGTGAATTTACAAAACAACATTTAAACAGTTCTTCAATAACAAACTTTGATTATTGCCATTAATTTATATTAAAAAATAAAGACATTTACTTCTCTAATTTCTAAAATGCCTTGGTTTAGATAAATTGAAAAAAATTTTTTTGAACAATAGAGAGTAATGTATTCTACAAAGAAAGTACAGTATTTTGTTATATTTCAATAAATACATACAAGTTGTGGTTTTTAATAAAAGTAAAGGTTTATGCTTGATTTTTTTGTTGATATTATGGTAATGTTCTCGTTTAAAATATAGAAATTAGAGAAGTAAATGTCTTTATTTTTTAATATAAAGGAATGGCAATAATCAAAGTTTGCTATTGAAGAACTGTTTAAATGTTGTTTTGGAAATTCACGTATGTAACTGAAGAGAGCCAAATATAAGGGCCGAAATACATATTACAAACAGCAGTGAATTTTTTATGTAAATAGTTTTATCAATAGAATTTTAAGTTGTAATATAAACTTTTGTTTTAGTAATTTTTGTGAATTGTAAAAATAAATTAATATTTTCTTAATGAAAAAGTAGTTTAATTCATTCCCTGGCACTTGTTTAGCACTGAGAACAGTAGTGAATGAAAAATCTGTAATTTCAGTGAACAGATATGGAATGTTAGTATTCCAGTGAGACTGATCATATTAATCACTTCTATTTATTATCATATGATTAACTTTAGTTTTGGCTTAATTGTAAATGCATAAAAGTATCATTAATTCAAACATTAATGCCCATATTAATCGAGAGATAAGTCTGAGAATTGTTGTTCTCTATATTATTTCTTTTCATTGTAATTGAATGAAAAAATTATCTCTTTATTCGATGAACTGAATAATCACAGCAATGATATTAGATTAGCTAAAGTGTGGTACGCGTACCCCAAGGGGTACGCGAGACGATACCTGGGGGTACAGTGAAAACATTTTTTATATATTGTTTGTAAACTCTATAAGCTGCTAGATAACTGAGTATTAAAACTAAATATCGAAATAAATTAAACTTGGAACCAGACCTTCTTATCGCAGTGTCAGATAACATCAAACCAGCATTTTCAGAAATTATTAAACAAATGCAAGCCCATTCTTCTCATTAAATTTTAATAAGAAAAATAAATAAGCATCTATGTTCATAATAAAAATAATGTTCAATTATAGCTTTTTTGGATATTACATAAGGCCTTATTTCCTCTTTAAAACACCAATTACAATAGATATCTGCTCAATCAGTTGGGGTACGCGCCATTTATTTTTTCAGTCTTACGGGGTACGCAGTCAAAAAAGTTTGGAGACCACTATATTAGATAAATGTATCATTTTAGAGCAAACGAAATCGTGAATATAACAAACGATTTCAAGTGTTATCTTCAAAATCAGAAATTTCCTACAATAGCTTTGCACAAACAATTCAAGAACTCTGTTTTTTGTTCTTCATACAACCAGAAAAAGCATTACAATAGTAATTTTTCAACATGCGCAAGCGCATCTTACTTCAGAAATGTCAAATTATAAATTTGTGTAAATTATAAATTCGTGCTTTATACAATAGCAGAAATTTCCTACAATAGCAATTCTCTGATTTCATATTCCTTATTCAATTGATAAATATCAGTTCCATTTTCAAGAGATATGAAAGTAGAATTCTTTTATTACAAAATGCTAAAGAATAGTAACAAATGAGAATAAAATATATATTTAAAAAATAGTAGAAACTGCTTGGAAATGTCTGGAATCCATATTGTAGGAATAAGAAAATATAAATATTCTTTAAAAATTTTTATCGTAGTTAATCGTACTACTTATGATAAAGTTTTATAATTATAATAGTGCTTATACAGTACATATATTTCACTAGAGGAGAAAGCACTTTAACACATAAGGTTATTTCCTAAATCGACCAAAATAATCATTTGCATAATGAAAACTGACTTTTTATTATTCCAGATGATGTGAATCTTACGAATTAATATTGCTGCAATTTAATATTATAATAATGACGTTATTTTAAATAAATTCTTTTAAATAAATGTTTAAATTATAACAAGTAGTTCCGGAAAGAAATCAAATCGCCTGCTTTCTGAGTGTGCTCTTTATTTTCCATTTTTTTTAGCATTTAGAATCCATTGCTTTTTGTGTCCAATTTTAATGTTGATTTAATCAGAATAGATGTCACGATGATCGCATTATCTCTTGATAACGTCATATCGTAGAGATTATTACATCATCGCCACGATATGACGTCATCAAGACATCATTCATAATTGAGTCAAGTGGTGTCACACTGTCGTAGCGTAATATTGCATTTTATATACGTACTGATTATTAAAATTAGATGGTACTAAGTATTAAGCAGTGAAGATAAGCTATCTGTTATATTGTCAATAATATAAAATAAAATTATCTTTAAGAGTTAAACTATCCTATAACATTAAATATGTCGAGTAACCTTTAATGGCAAGAGCATTATTATTAAATTTCATAAAAATCTACTAATTCGTTCAAAGTTATTAATGGAGACATATAAATAGACATGATGGCCATCTTATAACTTTCCTTATCCTTTGGAAATTAGGCTATAAATATACTGCATTCCATAAATTTACTCTATGATTTAAATAACAATTTAAACAAATAGGCAGCTGAAGATTTGAATGCGACGATTTTGGATCATTTCTATCATGGAACGAACTTATTACTAATAATAATTAATTGATATTTTGAAATACTAATTTTCTTTCCATGAAAATATTAGATAGTTATTTGATCTTGAACAGAATTTTATAACTTAATTTTAACAACTTTTTTAAACATAGAATTGATTGAAAAATAAATTGTTATCAAATATATATTAATTGTAATGTTTCATCAGCATTGTTATTATTAGCCTTTATTAACTTTTTTGGTAATAAATATCAGCGGTTTTATTAAATTATTAGTACGTAAGTTTCTCTATGACAGGAATAGATGACCATATCTCTTCAAGTGACGCAATTATTTATGTTAGCATGATCGCTGTATCTTTTTCTGAATAAATGTCATTATTTTTCAATCTGTTGATTATTAAATGGATGAATTGAGACCTGTCATAGGCCGCTTACATCAATAAGTATGACAGATAGTTCAGAATGGCGATTACCAAATTCTTATCAAAGAGTAGGACCCGGATTCGAATCCAGGTCTTCTGGATGAAAAGCCATAATGTTTCCAGATAATAAATCCTGCCAACAACAAAAAAGTCAGACTGAATAAAAATATCTGTTGAATTTCGGGCATTCATATTGGATCCGCTATTTTGAATTCGGAAAAATTATCATCAAATTCCTAATCTGTAACGCCAAGAATCCCATTTGTTGTTTTGATCAAAATAGGATTAACATTAAAAATCCGTCAAATTTGGAGGCTGCCCCTTTTGTGACTCGCTTCTGAGTATAAATTTTTTTCAACGAATATATGAAGTGATATTTTTCTCAGCATGAAATATTCAAACGGTCGCGAAATAACGATTTTTAAGCTATAAAATAAACATTGGAAATTTAGTGTCCCCTTTTCTATTTTTTTTTTTTTTTTTTTTTTTTTTTTTTTTTTTTTTTTTTTTTTTTTTTTTTTTTTTTTTTTTTTTTTTTTTTTGATAGAATTTCGGATTGCTATATTTTTATGAACCAGTTCAGTGATTCCTGTATAACATTTCCAAATTTCAGTTTTCTAGGTCATAAAGAAGTACTCAAATTTTTGCGGACAGACAAATGCAAATTACATACATTTATGGTCTGAAACATTTTATATATATGGATAATTAAATATTTTTAATATAAATATTATACATTACAGGAATACCTTGCATAGTGAAGCTAATGCGTTTCAAAAAATTACTGCACAGATCGGGAAATTTATTCAATGAGAAACCTGACAATTCGTTCTAAGCGGAACCACTTAAAAAAGTAATTTGAACCTAAGAAGAAAAATATTGTATACAAAATCAAAGATGTAGAGACTTCATCACAGTAAGATTAAGCTACGTTTCTAAATAATTTTATATACTTAATTATATATATATTCAATACTGTATATATACAATACAATATGTGTATGTTTGTTTAAGTAATGTAGTATTTTTATAATTAAATAATAAAATAGCAAGAAATTTTAAAATTTATATATAATAATTAATTGCCAAAAACAAGAAATGTGGCATTGTTGTAGCCATTATTTGTATCAGATAGTTATATTGATAGTCCTTGATTTACAACGGGATTCAGTTTCAAACTCCGCTGTTGTAAATGTAAATTCCAAAATTTATGGATTTCTTATTACTAATATTTACTAGGCTACTATAAAATACAATACAGGATAAACAAATTATGAAAATATAATATTTCCAGACCCCTATGAGAAAGGAGGAGTCTTTCATTCCAGATACCTAATGAATTAATAAAAGGATAGATTTTGAATAGAAAATGAATAAAATTTATGAACTGCATAATTAAAAACCACATAAAGTCAGATATTCAAATGACTAGACGGTTTTTTGATCATATGAATGAGAAATCAATTTTCAGATGAGTTTCTATGTTAGTTCTTCTTTATTAATATAAGGCAGAGTGGGGTAAGGGCATAGTTGGGGGAAGTGTATTATCGGGCTTTTTTTATTATAAGATAAGTGAAATTTTGCTCTTTGATATTGTAGTATTCTACTAAAAGTTAATATCAATCTATCGATTAATGATAACGCACGATGAATGATGTGAATCTAGTATTTACATCGACATTTATAAACGCGTCGCATCCGAACAGCACACACAACTTTGACAGTATCTTAAAAGTGCAATAATTCTTAATATAACTTCATATTAGGAGATATTTTTTTGGTAATATGAAGAATATTGATTAAAGTTTACATTAAATAAACAATATTTTTACATTTCAAACTTTTTTGAGAAAAACCCTGGTAAGTTCTTTTCCCGTAAATATTGTTACCTGGGGCAAGTGTAGATCAGCATTTGGGGTAGTTGCGTTTTAGGCTCCTCTGGCCTCATAACATATTCAATTTTATTTTTTCGTATTCTACATTTTAATTTGTTTATTAACTTCTTTTTCTAAGCATATAACATGGGTTACAGCTTCTTCAGAAAAACCAACAGGGAGCGATTATTCAAAAGAAATGAACGAAATGTGAACGTTGTCGAGATGAGATTGATAAGTGCAAAGACATCAGTTAAAATTTTCATATAAACCATTTTTTATTTGATAAAAAAAACATTTTGTCACATTAAATAACAAAATATGTACTTTTTTATTATGAAAAAAAAAGTGATATAGAGAAAATAATGTGAGAGGAGATATAGTGAAATAAAACAAAAATATAAAGTGATATAAGTACACAAGTTGGTTATCAAATAACTTGTGTGCTTATATCACTTTATATATTTGTTTTATTTCACTATACCTCCTATCACATTGTGTACTTATATCACTTTATATTTTTATTTTATTTCCACTATACTACCTCTCACATTTCAGAGTTCAACACTTGTTTCTTTAACAAAGGATAACTCTAAAACGAAACAAGCTATCTTAATGCGGTAAAAAAAAATTTATAGTAGATTTGTTCCTAATTTTGCTCTTGCCAATTAGCGTGCATAAATAAACTTCAAAGTATTTTTAACTTGCAGGTACGCTCTTTCCCCGTTTCGGGGTAAGTGTAGAGTAGCTGACATTTTGCACGATTTTGTCACAAATTCAAGGATGAATCATACGGTAATAGCTGCGCATGCGATTATTAACGACACTTTCAAATATTTATACCATCGGTTAAAATACCTGCGTTTAAAGTCCAACTTTGCAAAAACCGCTCTGCACTTACCCCACTCCATCTTAATAATTTTCACTTTAATTTTTTTTATTGAAATTTAACACAGAAACATAATATTAAATGAAATAAATTTTAAATTTCAAATTCTACAGTATTATAGAAATTTTGTCAAATTTGCATTCTGCTGATGGCATTGTTTATGAAAGACAGATAATCCACATATCAAAATTTTTCATATCTTTGATTTGTCTATTTGAAACCGATTTTTGTGTATTTATTTAATAAGAAACTTTTTTTATTTATAATGCTTATTATGAATCGATAGCAATCTCAATTCTTATATTATCTCAAAGACATAATGGAACCTTATTGTTTCAGATAATGCAAATTTCATAAATTACCAAAAAATTTTATAATTTAGTAATGTAAGAATAACATTATTTTCTAATACTTCTGTTTATAAAATAACTTTATTTTAAAACTGATCACAAGTAATTTGTATGTAAACTTAATCTATGATCTGAGTGATTGAATTTAAAGAAACAAATTAGAAAGTTTGAAAATTTGCTTAACAAACTTGGTTATTACTTTATAATCTATTTAACTGTTAATGTTTACAACAATGAAATACTGTACATCTGAAAAATCTATACAAGCTTTGAAAGTGAGTGTCGCATTAAAACAAGAAGATAAATTTATCTAAACATGTGTCCAAAAATGAGTATTTACCATGTTACGGTCTTTTCAAAAATTTGCAATTTGATTGACGAAAAGCATTCTGATAACCATTTAACTGATTTAAGCATTCTGAAAACAATTTAAAGTAGCTATTCAATGTTGGTTCTACTTGATCACAGATAAGTCTTGGCATATCTTTGCATTGACTCATGTATACATTCTGATGCATATCAGAACGTGCACAATGCATTCTATCAGAATTTCAAATCTTTTAATTATCTCGTCCATAAATTAAAACTTTCTATTCGTCAATTCAATATTGTGTATTCATTCATCAATATTCACATCTTGCAAAACAAAAACAAATTAGAAATAAAATTTATTAAACAATAGCCAATCAATTAGTAAAAATAATCAATTTTTATACTATCTTACTTATTCTCAGAATACTTAATTTTTATTAATTAAATTGCAAATTTTTTCAGAAATTTTTAATTTGAAAAATAAATATTTTTGAAACACATTTTATATAAGAAACTCACCCTCAAAGTTCGTATCGAAGCTTCAGATATATCTCATATAATTTTTTAACTATTTATTTTCATAAAATTTAAATTTATACACTCAAGAAAGTAAATAAATTGTATTTTACAAAAGCAATTGTTAATTTTCAAAACAGAATAATATCAATATAAATTTATATTTTATTCTTTTCATTTTTGATTTTTTGACAATCATTTAATAACATTCAAAATCCATTTCAATACTTTTTCAAATACAGTGATGATAAATTATCATCAAGGCTAATATTGATATTTTAATTGATTCCAGTCTAATAAGTTTTTACCACTATCTAATTGTGTGCTATTAAAAACTTCCATCAACTATTTTGACTGATAAAATCGCAAATTAGTGGCGAAATGTATGTTATTCTGTAGATTAATTTAAATTCAAGAATAAAGTCTAAACAAACTGTTTGAACCCCGATAATTCTTTTGTTAAGTAGAAAAACTGCTATAGTTCAACACTATTACAACATCTTTCAGTTTATTCCAAAGACATTAACTTGTAAGTTTTGACATAGCTATTTTGAAATGTTAGTTATAGAATCAAATATATTAATTATGGCATGACGTCTTTCTTAAATTTCATAAAAATCCAATAATTGTTTCGTGAGATATTAGAACTATCTCAAGGACTGAACTTTGGCCATTTTTTAAACGGTTGAAAATTGTAGTAATCAAAATGTGGCTTATTTTGATCACAACCTATATATTTTTTTACGAAATTCAGTAGAAATGCTCTGTCATTAATAAAAAAAAACTTTTCTGTTTGTTTTTAAGAAAAACAAACATAAAAATTTTTCCTTCTGTTGTTTGTTATAAAAAAAAATCAATTACTTCTAGAGTTATAGTCAGCATGATGATCTCAGGAGCCTCAAATTTCCTTCAGAAAATAATTTTAAAATATCGATAAAACTTCTAAAAGCTGGAAAATATCTTAAAACAAGATCAAAAATGTATTCTGATAATTTTAATATAGATTTAAATTACAAAATTTTATTTTTAAATCGATACAAAATTTGCCATATTGAAACAAAATGATAGAAAAATAATATTTTAAATCGAGAAAGAATATAATTATGTTTCATATGGAAAATAATTGTTCAAACTTTTATTAATTGTGTAATAATTATTCACGTTTTTTATTAATAACATAAAAAAATTGAAAAGTTCTTTCGTAACAAAAATCCAGAAAATAAATCAATCTAGAAGCTAAATCAGTTGTCATTTGATGATACAGTATTAAGTAAAGATATGATTTTCCAATTGCCAATTTTCTTAAAATATTAATAACATTTATCTTTTAAAATATCAATAACATTGATCGTTATCATCATCTAATTTCTAAAGAACCTATTCAAATATTTATAAGTTTATTTATTATATTTATAATGATAATCGAATTTTTTCTTTATCTTTGATAGGTTTTGTTAACGAAAATTAATCAATAAAATATTATTGATTATAAATAAATGTATATTTTTTATTAAATTCTAAATAGCTGAAGGGAAACTACTAAAATTTTGAAATTCGTTTTATTGTTATTGGATAATCTTTTATTAAAAATATATTTTGTATTACGAATTCAGTTTAGTAAGAATTTCTCTAAAAATTTCATTTATTGTAGAAATTTAAAGAAAATTAAAACAGTTTTATTTTATTTTCAATTTTAAACACCAGATGGAGATATAAATCTTTATTGTGTTATAATTTCCTAACGTTCAAACTTTTTATAGCCCAAAAACAGACATTATTTTAATTTTTAATTGGTCAATAAAAAATTTATTTTAACAAATAATCAATTTATTTGAAACGCCTTCTATTTTTAAAATTTAATATACATATTTACATTTTTTTAATTTAAAATTTAAATTATAATTTTAGTTTAATGCGAAATTATTAAAATGAATCATAAAATCTAATAAAAATTTATGTACGAATTTTTCAATTATTCTTTATTGCAAAGTTGTTTTGTAAATTTAATTTTAAATGTCTATAAGAGATGGCACCACAATCCCAGTGAAAATATGCTTTTTCAGATTATTCTCATATAATGATTAATTCCGAAGATCGACAGAAAAAAATAATATTTGTTTATATCAATGTTTATATCATTTATAAAGTATCTGAAACAAGCTTGAGAAATTAAATAAAGTTTCTAGTGTAACATAGTATGGCACTAAATCACTAAAATAGTTACCACCAAATCCTTTTAAGTCTTTGAAACAATCAGAACTGACGTTAAAATCTGTAAGTTTTCACTAATCTTGGTGAGGATAGTGATGTTGTTTCTATTTTTAGAAGATACTTTTCATTTTATTTTAACTCGAAACTGTTTTCTTCTTTAAATTACATCGCACAAATGTTAAAGCTATCGATTATTTTTCGAAATAATGATTATAATAATAATAAAAAATAGGACAAACTTAAATTTTATAATTAACAGAAAATAAAAGTTTCCATTAAAACAATCAACTAAAGTTTTTAGCTGGAAGCAAACTTTATTAAAATTGAAGCAATGCCGAACTTGGGGATTTTATATTTTTGCAACAGATTTTGTTATTAACTATCGTTAATTACAATTGTCAATCATGTAATGGCAGCAAATGTTTGTTACATCTTCATGATTAAGTGTTAACGACTGGTTGCAAAACAAAAACTGACCGCATCATATCCCCTTCTGATGACTAAATAATGAGTGTCGGTAATCACAATGCGATGACATTGTCCTTGTGGGCATAATTGAGTTGTTACAGAGCCAAAGTTAAAATATCTTGACAAGGTGTTAATGTTCCAGATGTTGGCATGGCTGTCTACATAATAACAGTTTAAAGTTGAGTAAAAGAGACTGAATTTTTTACAGCCATAAGTTATCTCGAATTTTAAAGATGTTTTTACTGTTTTCACTTCATTATTGTAATTACTTAAGCTTTATTATTATTTTTTTTATTTTAAGTATCCGAAATCATTATATTTAAATTTTAAAAAAGTTTAGAAAAACATGATTTAACGATAATTTGTTAAATTTACAACAAAAGAAATTTTATTTTCTAGATATGCATATTAAATGATTGCTTGAAACTGAAACTGTTCACTAAGATCTAAGTAGAAAGACTCAAGAAATGATTGAATGGCCCAACTGTATAAGAATAATTCAGATGACTGACCGTGGTTATCACTATATGGTAAGAAGTAAGATAAATTATCTTGGTGCCGAATCCTGCAGGTACTTCAGTTGAAGAAGGATGTCAAATACAAGAGAAATAGCATCTGAAGGCACAAAACGATCTTTTTATCCTCCTCCTCCTTGCAGACAATACATTAGAGTTTCCATAAATTTTATTTGAGATAAAGTTTACTGTCAAATAAAGAAAATTCTAAATAAAATATAAGCACAATGAGATTTATAATTTATGAATAAAGAATATCGATACGATATGCTTTCTGTTTATTCTATTTTTATGTATTGAATAAATTCAGTTATAAAAAAAATAAAAAATGAAAACTTTTAATTAATTTTAGATATGTTGAATATCGTTTATTGTGGTTTATCTTTTTGAATACATTAAACTGCTTGTTTTAACTATTTGTCGAGATAGTTCTAGTAGAAACATGTTTTCACACATCTGTCATTGTCAGTTCTCCAGCGATACTAACTGATACCATGCATTTGGCGTTCCTTTCTACCAAAATATTGATTCCTCGTTGTAACACCATCTTTTATATTTTACACCGTGTGTTTATGTCACATTTTCTGATGACAAATACTCTCTCTTAACTACGCTTCGTCACTTCTAAATTAAGTGTTCGTAAACGGATGCCCGCCATATTAGATTCCTACAGGTTTTATCGATTTTATAAATATTAAGTTTTCTTTATTCTGCAGTTTTTCTGATTAAGCAATTTGCCGTGTGCATCCAAAATTATTATTGGATGAAAAAACCGATACACAAATTATCAAAGCTAATATTTGGATTAAAAAAAGCAAAACTTTTTAATTATTCTTAACTGTGTTCATTTATTAATAAAATAACGAATTGTAAATAAGAAATTTTGATCATTAAGTTATTTTAATTCGTTAAATTCGCTTTTAAAATACCGATAAATGCGTGCATAATAATAATGATAATAATTTATACGTTTAAGATAAGTTCTGATTTTAAAATCAATGCGAATATTAACCTAACTAGATTTATTCATAATACAAAACTTGCAAACAAATGTAAATATTTCCCTTGACTGGATCAAGTTATTCAGTCTCAAAGGTCGAAAGCACACTGTAAAGTGAGATCTATAACTCCCAGAGTAAATATAAAACGTGAAAAATTCCCAGAACTAGAGATAGTAGTCTAAAACGGAAATTAAATTCTATCTCTGCATTGAGAATCTCTCACATTCTTCAACAGCAACTATCTCCCTTTCTAGCTTGTGTATCGAATTCTAGTATTTTATTTGTTAAAATTACTTTAAAGTTTTTCTTCCTCATCGGATTGTTTGTAATATAATAAATAACAAGTAACTTTAATTGTTTAACAGGTCCAGAACTATAATTTAAACACGTAGCTTCTCTAACGAGCGCTTTGTTAGCAAATGAATGATTTAGCTAAACAAAGAATAAATAACAATACTATTTCTGTATATAAATGGAATTTCAATGAGGGCGAAAGAACTGCTATTAACGAAATTCGCAACAATTGATTGATGGATTTACAATAGGAAAAGCTTTAAACTTAGTTTAGTAACAATTGAATCCATTCTAAGTCTAATTAGCTGATTCGATTCAACAACTTTACATCTTTGAAAGCCTTAATCGAGTATTTTGAACGGCTTGTTAAACCAATTTATTTATCCAATCTGTGTCCACTAATCACATAATCCATACAGTCAAGTATAGTCATTAATTAAATTTAGTTTATTTAATTTTAAAACGATTGTATCCAACTTCTGTGCAATGCGCTATGCCAGTTATCAATGGCTGTAATGTATTATATATCGCTGACGTGAATAATTTGCGAAGAAATATGAGAATTTTATCTCAAGAGTAGAATCGTTTTTCTTAAGTTTGCCTTGTAAAAGCTATTGTTGCTAGCGATGGATGAGGAAAAAACGAGAAGGAATTTAATATGGTCTATTGCTAATCTCAGTATCTAGAATGAGAAATGAGAAGAAGATATCGTCCACTGGAAAGAAATATTAAAGACTCCGGACTTACATATTCTCACTTTTCTTGCGGCACGTCACTAATATTCCTCTTTCTTTATTCTTCCGGATGAGTGTAAAATAATGATAGTGAAACTAAATATTTAGCATGATGAATGTTCGCTAGAAAATATGAAGATATTTTAATAAATTTATAAAATAATTTATCTTTAATATTTTCAGCCTATATTAAATAAATATTTATTCGTGGAGTATTATTTTTCACGTTTTCATCTTTTATTTTTAAATTATTATTTGACTATCGAATCGACAGAATTTATATCTTTTATAATTATATTTCGAAGTAGTAATTATGATTTTCTTTATTAAGTTAACAAAGTCATAAAAATAAATACTGAATGACTGCATTTTTCGTGGAATTTTTTTACTGAAAAACTTTTTTTATATCTATAATTTTTTTCTTGAGGGATTAGATCAGGTTTTTATCAGTATTATGCGGTGATATCGTCGTTAATTTGATTATCTTTCTTAGTTTTCTGACATAAAACCGATGTTTTTACCTGTTGGACTAGTGAAAATTTAAGTGTATGGAAACAATGATTGCAAAAGCACGTTTAGAGTTCATACGTGAGAAAGTTTCAGTAAGTCATTTATAGATTACTGTTGATCCAGTGAAACCTGTTGAAAACGAATTCCATCAACAGGCAACTGATCTTTTCTTTCGATTAAATTGATTTGCAATAAAGTAATTTATAATAAAATAAAATACGTTTTATAAGCAACGCAAGTGAATATAAAATATAAAAAATAATCATTAATAAATTGCATTAAAAATTTGGCAGATGTACCGCTGTATATCTTAACGTCGGTCATATATAACTGCAAGAACTATAAATGAATAAATTTTGAAGTCTGCTTTAAATAATTTATATATATATACTTTTTTACGTATATAAATATATATAAACGTGTTGTTTTCGAAAATATATTGAAATATATATTTATCGAAGCGCGTAAATTTTACAAAACGGCTCTTTCTTCAACACTCTTTATACGCACAACTTATATTTGTTCATCGAAGAAAAACGGTTTCTTTGCCAATAAAAAAAAAAAAAAAAAAAAAAAAAAAAAAAAAAAAAAAAAAAAAAAAAAAAAAAAAAAAAAAAAAAAAAAAAAAACAAAAAACCACTTCGGAAGATGTAATAACTATATCCAATATCAAATATAAAACTGCTAGAAAAGTAGAAGTTAATAATTTAATTTGAGAAAGTAAAAATAGAAAGAGGGGGAAAAAAGCGACAAGAAAGCGCTTTGGAGGCACGAAACTGGGCACAGTCCTTCTGTTGGACAACATGACGAGTTTCTTGATCGATTCAATTGAAAACAAGAAGAGAGAGTCGAAGACGACCGCAATCGGTCTGTACGTCGGTTTGTTACAACGCTGTCATTCGATCAAGCCAGATGGCGCTTGTGTCACGTTGCTCACACCCGTTTGATGGATTGAGGTCATGGGCTGACTGCCCTCTACCTTCTATATTACAATGGAAGTGCGCTACACAAGAAGCAGACCGCCTAAATAACTTATTTAATTGATCGTAAATAATTAATTCCTTAAAACGCAATATCTGCGTGATATCGCAATCATAAGCATATTCAAATGAGAAATTCGAGCGGGTGATGAGATTTTATATTAAACACCTTTCAGCAATCGCAATTTCTCTCTCTCTTTTTTTCCCTCTCCCAAAAGAGGGAAAAACGAAAATAAATTAATATTTTTGCTGTCGTTTTTCGTCGACAGATGTCGACAGTGAGGAAATTTCTTCCCAAAACTTATAATTTCAAAATGAAAATATTAAAAGGTGATGCTTGACTTAGTTACATCATTTCTCTGACGAATTCATTCAATCGAATTGCATTTTATACATTTTACGTATCATTAGATAAAAGTTACAAATCACAAATATACTCAATCAATGAACCATATATTTCATGAAACTTTTCGACATTAGAAAAAGTCATTTTATAATTTCTCTTTTTAAAAATTTCCATATTTCGAAACATCTGGACTAATTGTTTTCCAGAAAGTATCGAACGAAAAATTTTCTATAAACTTTTTGATTTAAAAATTCGACTATTTTATTTTATTATTATTTAAAAACAAAAGTTATCATTAAAATTAATTTGCCATTTAGTTACTAATTAGAAATTTTCAATAAATTAAATAAATAACCAATTAATAACATTTAATGAATTTTATTTCATTTTTATATATTTTTTTATTTTTATGTAACCTGCATTCTTCGGGAACTGAGTTAACATTAATTGTTAATCAATAACTTTGTGGTATGTTTAAAGTGGAAAGAAAACATCATTGTATTGATAAATGTTATAAGCATTGCCGCATTCATTATATAAGTTTTTACGGTGTGAGAATCTTTTATTTTGTTCGACAACTCTTCTCCTCCTTTATACATAATTGATTCGCCGATAATATACAGAGAATAGTAAATGAGAATTAAAATTAATCTGTTGAGGAGAACGTATAGACTTACCTAAAGAGAATAAGTATAACACGAATTTTATATTCGATTCTATTTTTAACTTTGTTCTATATATACAAGAATTTTTTATCGGTTTTGTTCTCGTTTTTCCATTCTAAACTTTCTTCTTCCAAATTATGCGTATTTAAGTTGGCTTTTCCTGATTTTAAAGAGAGTAGCAGTGAAGCCGACTTCGGGAGGTTTTAAAAAGTATTTTTGTTGTTATAAATACAAAAACCGAACAAAGCATTATGAAATGCTGTGTGTTTGCTTTGAAATAATCTTTCCAAACAAAAATCATTTTTGATTAAACTAAAATCTGCGTAATTCGTTCAAAACTTTTAAAGGTGTAACCTTTTATATATATTGTATCTTGTTTCTTTTACGAAATATTCTCACATTATAATTGGGAATTTTAAATGGTTAAGTGTAGTCTATTGTAGTAAACAAAAAAATGACTTGTTTAACTGATGTGGAGAAGAAAAGAGTCGAACTACGTCAATTCCTAAAGATTACTTCAATGTCCCTGTGCGATTTGTGGTGCACATCTCTCTTGCCACCCTACAAAGTCTAGGTAAGTGGTGCTGTAAGTATTTCTGTCAATCTTTCTTTCTCAATCACTTTTACTTCTTTCGCAAATGCTACCGAATGGTTTTCTTGGAGTTACAATTTTTTTTAGTGGAATAATATTTTTTTTTTCCGATGGTTTCTGCTTTTTAATCCCTTACAAGTTTTGCAATGGATTGCTGAAAAATATGCAACTTAGCAGTTTTGTATAAATTCCCATGCTGTTATTGATAAAGTTGTTAATCCAGAAATATTACAAAATTATGATGTTATCGATATTTAATTTTTAAAAGATACTATTTTTATTTGATTTTCTTTTTAATTGAAATTGTTTATCCATTAATTATTACTCCTGTAATTAATTTTGATTGCATTTAAAAAATGGTAATCAATGTGAAATCCCATCTCTTACTGGAATCGTACCAAGCAAGAATAATTCTTACAGTTTATTATTATTATTATTATTATCTTGTCTTTAAATAATTAATATTATTTGAAAATTAGATGTGATGTAATAATTTATATTTATTTATCTTTACAACTTTATTCTTTAAATAATTTAAATATAAATTATTTCATCACAATCTTCTATGCTTGTTCATTCGTTTATCGCCATCACTTATCAATTGTGTGTTTATTTGTAATTATTAACTCATTTAAAATTGTTAAAAATTAATTATAATTGCAAATTGTTAATACTTCTTTAATAATGTAGGAGATTTTGATTCTTAAAATAAAGATATTTCGAATACTTCAGCCGAAAAACATTTAATTAAGTCAGGAAATATTATATTATCTTCATGACATGGAAAGAACTGGATGATTGATTTTCAGAATGACAAGGCAGTGCTTTTGAGATTAAAACAAGCACCGTTGCTGTCATTCTGGCTGTCTATTGAATCTAAATTTGCGGACACATTTAGAAACATTTCTAGATTTTACCTTCATATATTTCTATTAGAAAGTTTTTTCGTTTAACTGAATTATAAAATTATTTGTAGAAATTTTTAATGTTATTTCTACAGTAAAGCAAATTTTTCGATTATTTTCTTTCCGAAATGTTCGGTCTTTCGGATCGTTAAAGTTCTCATTAATTTAGTTCAAAATAAAACGTGACTTTTTCGCAATTAACGCAAAATATATTTATGTTATTGCTTAAAGTTTTGCGAAATTTTGTATTATTTGTTTTCATGAAAGATTTTATGGTGAGTTAATGGTTTTAATAATAATATAAATGTTACTCATTATATACGCAATTTCGAAAATACTCTTCGGTATTTTTATATATTATAAAATCTAATAAAGATTAATTTTATTTTTATTAAAATTTAAATTCTATAAATGCTCTATTATCATAAATATAAATTTTTTTATCAAATTAATTTTCAGAAAATAAGCTCATTATATTGAAGTTTTTATTTTTGTTATTTTTGCAAAGTATTTTTTCCTTCTAAAATTAATATTTTATAATATTCGGAGTTGATTAAAAAAGAGTTTTTCTTTTTGTGAAGAGTTTTCTCCCTCCTCTCTCTCTCTCTCCTCGGATTTATTGATTAAAGGATAAAAGATATAGACTACTTTTCATAGTTTTGATGACATTTCTTTATGAATTTTACTTTAATTTAAAAAATTATTATGCATTTCATTTCAAATATTGTTGCTGTTAATAAATTTCAACTCTTGTATATAACGAGAGGCGGATTCCGTTGTCTGTAATAATGATAATTAGATTTAGAATAACGTCTTTACTGAAAACTTGTGTATTCAAGTGCAATGCCCATCTAATTAGCTTCAATTAGGAATTAATTGTGATTATGTTAGAGGACATAGGCACAGCCAGACATCGTTAAAAGCAACAGAATGAATTAAAGTCGATTATAGTAGCAATATTTCCCCGTTTCATAATTTCATATTTAGATTTATGTAAATGAATTTCAAGCATTGCCATCAGTTTCTTTTTTTTCTATATAGAAGTTACTGTTAGTTCAGTAAATCATTCTTTTGATGTTGGATTTTCTTGATTTGACTGATGATATTGTTAAGTTTATTGTTTTTAGCAACTTCATAAGAAGAGATTTCAAAAATTTGCTCTTTTATGAAAGCAAAACAAATTTTCTGTAAACTTATTTGAACATCAACTCATGCCTCATTATAATTACGTCGAATGAACCTCGGCTAAGAAAATAACAAAACGATCGAGTGGTTGTAATCCTTATAAATCTTACTTTATTGAGATTACTTTGTAGACTTATTGGTTAATGCTATCTAATATATTATAACAGAAATTTATTGTGTTTCGTTCAATTTTTAACCAATTTTCTTAAACGCAGTTGGTATTGCGATGTATTTTATGCATTATAGTCAGGTAAATGTTATATTTAATCGTCAATCTACTTCTCTATAAAAATAACAATAATAATAATGTTTATTTTGTCTATTAGGCCAGAAGTTGGAATTTTTTTTCTGCAAATTTTTATGTTCTAATGTTGCCATCTGTTATTTTTACATCTGGATTTTAATTCAATTCCATATAATGAGATGGTTTGTATTAAACTGAATTATTTGAAACATATGCAACATCATTAATAAGCAAATAAGAAACAAAACTGAGATTAATATTCTGAGATATTTCATTAGAGATTAAATAAAAAATAACATCGATCTTCTAGCATTCACTTAAAGCTTTGTAAGCTTTATAAAATCAATGCTATTTTGGTGTCACCTACATTGATTTTAGTAAAATGGACATTTGAAAAAAAAATAAGTGTAAAACAATCTTTCGATGCAATTTGTTTACTTTGTTGGAATCAAAGTTCTTTTTAATATTAGAAATTTAAAAGTAGTAGTGCGTTTTACGATTGTACTAATGGTTGAACGGCGTTAAGAATACTTACTGTTTCATTTAAGGAAAGACAAACAGAAGCATAATTCTCTCTATCCTTAATTTCTTTGCGAGCCGTATACAGTTCTTAATTGGGATCTATTCGCTTGTCAATTTATACCAAATAGAGCTTAACGAATGATGCTATTATAAAACTAAGAGAGATCATTACACTTCAAGTAGTTAACAGAAAATAACAAAGAACCTCTTTAATTAGATAGACGGTCTATTGTTCTTCGTTCGCCTCAGGATCAACTTGTACTTTCTGCAAAAGAAAGAAAGAAAATTGCACTTTTCCGACTACTTTCTTCCAGAACTTAAACACGACGCCCATTCATCGTTTAGGCAGTAACTTTACCTACTTCTTTCAAGCTAAACTATTGTTTCTTAAGAAGTGGTTTTAACTTCATTTCTGAAATATATTTTCATCTTTGCTGTAAAGAATCCAACCCCGAAAGACTTGATAGTAAGAGCAGTGAATTTTATAATATACTACTTTCAGTGACCATGTACAAAAGCTCCTTTGTAGCGGAAAACATAATTATTATGATCATTTATCTTACTAATTGCGTTTCAGTTTGTTGAAGCAAACTAACTGACACATCTGGAACGGTTTATCCCTTAATGAATAACATTGTATGAGCTTCCTGACATAATACTACCTCATATTAAATACCATTGTTCATGTTCATCTATATTATGTTGAAGACCATTCTTTGCTGAGTGGATGTTATTTTTAAATGAAATAATATAGCTCATTTATTATCATAAAACAACAGTTGATTTCCAGAAAGATAGTATAATTTGTTTAAAATCTAAATTTATAATTAATAAATTTTAGAGATAAATGATTTCTCAGGTTATAATTTATAGACATCCGTCTTTAGATTTTAATTAAATTTTTGTAGTTTTATGCGATTGCTTTATAGGGCAAATTAATTGCAAAAAATGAACATTCTTATATTAAGAATATTTAATTTCTGATATGATTCAATATAAGTTTAAAAAATTAACAATCGGTTATAATCGGGTGTGTTTCATCTTCATAACAATAGCCATTGAAGTATCGGACAAGGAAGAGACCTTAATTATCTGAGAGTTGATAAGATATAGGACATTATTTATGAGATTCTGTCGTTTCTGCTAGTCTTATATTCTTCACCGAGATTTATCACACACCCTCCCAACTCTGACAGACAGCTGGCTCTTGTATCATTAATAAATCATTCAGTGTTCATTCAAACATGCTGTAAATTCTTGACATCGAAATATCTCGAAATGATACTGGCATAAGGAATTATTCTTATTTTTCAGCTTAACTGACGAGTTCTAATTATTCATACCGAAACCAAAATTCAATTAAATCATCTTCAGTTCGGGATGATCCAGTCAAACGAGATGGTTCCTGATAAAACTTCGCCAAACTTAACTGAATTTTCAACTTAATGTATCAAAATTAAGAACATCGCCATTGTATTAATCAAAATAGGAGAGAACTTTGAAATGGTTATACAGTTAAATTCGTTTCGATCGAATCATATTTACTGATTTATTATTATTTTTATTTATTTCGAAATTTATTTTGGAACGATTTTTATGAAGATATAAATGGTTAGCTTACATGTTAAACTACTGCACTTGATCCAAATAAAAGCAGAAATCTGCTAATAGGTAGAGATAAAGAACAGAACGGAAAAGGACAGTGAGGGTAACACTAATCTCATGCCAATTAGTGCACCAATTAAATGTAGGCGGACACTGAGATAAGTTCTTCACTTCTTATCTCAAACAGAAGGTCAATAAGAATTGGTTCTTCAAACAACAAAGGACAAAATCCGCTTTGGCGCGACAAAAATACTTAGGAAATAAAAACATTTCTACGGTATCAAGACTTTTGTTTAAAACTTCTTATCTTTAGGAGTCGCTGGATTAAAGTAATAAATCTCTAGCAAGAATATAATAAGTTTAGATATCGCTTCAGAATATTTTCTGCATTTAATTAAATTTAACCTATTAAGCTTATATCTTACTCGCGAGATAAAATAAAACTGATAGTTAAGAATAACCAAAAACAAAAGTAAATATAAAATAATAATAATAGCGTTTAATTGTAATTTATTCAAAAGTAAGATGTTACACAGTTAGAAGTATTACAAATAAAATTAAAATACAAATTGCCATGGTATGAAAGTTTACAAACTCGTAATTCCAAAATCACACCAATTGAAATTAATGGTGTGTGACTTTGTTGTTCTAGAAAGTCAAATAGCAGCATTGCTTTCTGCTCAATTGAAACTTACCTCTGCATGGCAGCATCTGTGACACTATTCGACGCCTTCACAATATCTATCACGACTCAGTCTATCTTTTTAAATCCCGAGGGATTACGGCCGAGTGCCTGGTGCTAAATGTGGTCGAACATTGTACATTAAAGATGTATTTAAAGATATTGAACCGTACAATTCGTACATTACCTTACACGTTTGAATTTAGTTGTGATTTTACTTCTAATATTTTTCTTTCAAATTTTATATAAAAATATATAAGCTACACATTAAAGTTTAAAATGTATTTCAGCTATTTATTCATAAAATAATATAAAATTTCGAATGAAGTGCATAGTATATAGGTGACATTATTTTTTGTTTCATTCGACATTTATTTATTATATCACCTACATTTGGATAATGCTAGTTGTAAAAATATAATTCAAATTTATCAAAACATTCTCTATTAGTAATAATGTTAAAAAAAGAAAATCCAATAAAATTTTAAGAAAGTATCGAAGTATTTGATAAATTATGCTTGTTTTATATCTAGACTGTTTCATAATAAAAAAAATGATAAATGAGTGTAAGTCAAATAAAAAACGAAAATAATTGGAATTCTACAAGTTTAAAAATTCACAGAATCTGATCGAAACAGTTACACAATCTAAGTTTATGACAGTATTCAAAATTCATATGGGTATAAATCCATCAGGTTTAATCATATTAGAATAAGCAAGTAATATTTTTGTATAAACTATAGTTTGATATTTAATTAAACAATTTGAAATTAAAATCGCAGTATTATCGAATTTATTCAAATAAGTAATAATTAATTTGTACATTATTCATCGTTTGACGAATTTCTAAATCTAACAGTAAAAAATATCAAAACGTAAGTAGATAGATAACAAATTTATTGAATTTTCCTCCCTCACTATAAATCTAAAATCTGTGCATTTAACAAAATATTTTGTTTCATAATATAATTTAAACGTGTTTCGTTAATTAATTATGAATAGGTTGATTATTTTAATATTGTTATAAATTAAGAGGATTAGTGACATTACAGTAAATTATAATTCAGAGACAAGATTCCATCCTATTTTTAACAGATTGTATCTATAATTTATACATAATGAAATTCACTAATTGCGTATGCGTATGCTTAAAACTCGACAGTGACTATTTCTATTCGTTTGAAATTTACGATTACTGATAATTATCAGAGAAGGGTTTAAATTGGTATTCATTACCTGACGCTTAATTTTTAATTCATATCATATAACTTTTAGATTCAATTGAGGGTATGAAATATAGTTTATAACTTTTAGTTAATTGTTTATATCTTCGAAAATTCACTTACTGATTGCACATGTTGAAATTATTATTAGCATTGTTTGCTTCAGGTAGGAGTTAGTCTAATTTTCGTGGTATAATAGTCACAACACGTAAATAAATGACATCAAATTTTAAACACATGCTTTAATATAATTAATAGAATAATATTCAAGTGCAACCTTTTGTTTCAGAATTGTAACCAATTTTGTATATATTCATTTATATTTAGAAAGGAGTTAATTTAATTTGAATTAAATTTATACAATGATGGAATATTAGACGAGACAGATTACAGGATGAGTTTGTATGAAATTATCAAAGTATAGATTATAGAGAGATTTTTTTTTCCTGTTTCATGCATAAACTTAATAACAAAAATTTGATAAACTATTAAATGCTATTAATAGATGAATTAGTTATCATTATTTTTTTTTAATTAAAAATAAGAGTGTATTGAATTTAAAATGTTTTTTTTTTGATGAAATTATAGTTATTAAAACTTTTGTCATCAACAATATTATTAAGATTTAGATTATGGTTTAAACGATTCTCATGCTACATAAGTTTTACTTATTTATCAAAAAAAGACATCTTTTAAAACATATATCTCTCTTTTCTGTATATATGAAATAACTATTCAGAAAACAGAATTGTAAAAATTCCATTCTACAAGAGTTTCGTTTCATATTATTATCTCGAGGTCTTATTATAGATATAAACTTCTAAGCTAAATCCATACATGTTCTGCTTATTTTTACAGATGTTAAATACTGCATATAAGTCCTAAATGTTTGTAATATTTTTATCAAATAATATTTGAATAAAATTTTTGAATATAAAATTACGAACATATTAAATTTTGCATTAAAGCAAGCTAATACAAAAAAAACAAACGACCAATATTAATGCAATAGAATAAATGATGCAATTTAATATTTTAACATTTATTTTACTCGTTAATGAAAATATTTAAATATAAAACTTAGAATAACTTAATATTTAAATATAGAACTATCATTTTAGCATCTATATTTTAATATTAGTGTATTAATTAAATTGCTTTAAATTTTAAAAAATATATATAGATTTTAACTTTATAAAATTTTGAATGTCATGAGTTTTTAAATCTCAAATTTTAAAATCTGTAATAATTTTTGTTTTACTGGAAGGAAAAAAATTGAATTAAATACTCATTCATTTCCCAAAATATAGTATATAGTCTTCAATAAGGAATGGGATGCAATAAAATTTTAATTTTTCATTCCGGTTCATTATGCAGAGTTTTTTTTTATTAATAAATTTACTAGAAATGTATATATAGAATAGCATAAAGAAAGAGAATTACCCTTATGGGATTAGATCTCTTAAACTAAAACACAAAGCTAACAACAACTATTCTTATATTCGATCTATTATGCTTTCGAGAGAGTCGTTCTTTAGTTCTTCCTCATTAACTGCTACGATTTCTCTGTCATGATTTTCTTCTAATCACTGCAACATTTACTAAAAATGATAGTTACTTATTTATTAGTTTTAAAAAACTTAAGATTTAATTTTTATTCATTTATAAAATAATTCTTTTCTGTGAGATTTATCTATTTGATAACTATTGATTTAATATTTTTATCATTGCAAATTTACTTTATTATATATAAATTATAAAAATAAAATAAAAATCAAATCAAATTTACTTTATTATATATATAATATTAATTTAGATCTTATGTTTTATCTCTCATCTTTTTTTTTATTGAAATTTTAATTTCGCATTTCACTTTTTTAACTTAAATTTTATATCAAAAATTTAAAATCAATTTTCGTAACAATTATATAGATCAGAAGTTCTTTACCTCATCTGTGGATTTTTATAAGTTCTTTTAAACATTTTAAGATAATTTTTAAATAAAATAAGTTATTATAATATTTTATATTTCAAATAAATTTTTTATTAATTATTTATTTTATTTTTTTTTTATATAGAATATGTACAAAATCAAATTAGAAATCTTTTTCTCTAGATTAATTACGAAAATTAAAATTATTCATCAACGATTTTTGTATAGGAAGGAAAAGAGATTATTAGCAAGATTACATTGATAAGTAGCTGCGGTATACAATTTTTCAATAATTCATACAGATGTTGGAAAAACATCATTAAAATAATTATTATTAATTAATCAGTCAGGTATGCGATATATCATTTTAGCATCATAATCAATCTGTAATGTTTATCTAATTATCTATCACTAATCTCCATTAATAGTATATTAAATATATTAAACGGATGATTTGTTTAAGTGGAACAGAATTCCTCTCCTCTAATAGTTAGATTATATTAAGAAAAATAATAATAATCATATCACAACATTTCTCAACAAGGTTTTTTTTTCCCTCCATGAATTTTCAATGTGAGTCAATCCTCATACAGATTCGCGTAACTCCCTTTTCAATCAGCATTTCTTTAAAGTCACTTGCTCTCCCTTCAAAAGAAATTTGTCCATTTTGCATTTCATCTTCTCTCCGATATTTATCTTACATTTAAGAACTTTTGTGTAACAAATCTTGTCATCAAATTAAATTTTGTTCTCTTAAATTTTATTTACTATAAGAGACAATTTTTTGCCAATTTAATACTCTCTTGTTTTCTCAATTTTTCAATAATTTTGGGCTAAACAATTGTGAATTTTTTAGTGTTCTTCAAGCAAATTTAACATTTAAGGAACTAATGATTACTCTAATTTGCCATATAAAATTTTTAATTATTAATAAAATTAAAATAGCTATTATTTTGTAATGAATTTTATTCTTTAAATTCAAATTTTCACAATAATTTAAGGAATTAAAATGAACATCTAATATTTATTTTAGATGTTAAAATATCTAATACATTATTATATTATTGAATATTTGTATCGATATATAATATGTAAATGAGTATAAATTAATCTGAATACATTCTAATATATATGGAACAGGACCGGTTCAACATACGATCGAGCGGAGCGCCAGCTCAGGGCGTCGATATTTAAGGGGCGCTAAAACTTCTAGAGTCCCCACAAGTCACCTTAATTTAAACGGTGACCCCTCAAGTCGTTAGTTTTATTGCGTCCTCTCAAAACTGACGACTTGATGGGCACAACAAAAATTTTCGCTCGGGGCGCTAAAAGTTCTAGAGTCGGTACTGATATGGAATTATAAATTAATTACCATATTTTCTAGTGTAGAAGTAGGGAACATATGGCATTCGTGCCCGAAGTGGCATGCTGGAAAATTTTTTAGTTACGCAAAGCTTGGAGCTGATATACAGTAAACTTCTAATTATTCGAAGTTGGATTATCTGGATTGTGGATTAACTGGGGTTAATACACAATTCATAAATTATGTTTATCGATGTTTTATCTTAGATACGTTATGTGAAAAATTTTTAAATGCCCCAGATTCGTTTATTTATTATATCCTAAATAATTGGCGATGAAAATTAGAATAAAATTAAAATACAAATATTACAAATAATTTCTTGCTGCAAATAAACGAATTTCTTATTTCCTTTTTCAATAAATCATAGAGCATTTGAATACATATATATATATATATACATATAATTTATTTATTTTTAATATTAAATTTATATTTCCATAATTCGGATTTTTTTTGAGTATTTTATTATAATTAATTAAATAATTAATTTAATTAATATTATTAAATTTTTATATTTTTAATATTAAATTTATATTATCTATAATTCCGACTTTTTGAGTATTTTGAGGATCATTTCGATTACCAGTTATCTAGGGGAATGGATTTCCAGACAACCCGGTTAATCAGAGTCTATTGTATTGCTTAAAATTCGGATCGGCCCGCCAGCAGTGGTTTTTAAACAAAAAATTTAACCAATTTTAGTACGCACTCTTAAAAATGTTCACCAGCTCTGATCTAATGAATATGTGTTTTAAATTAAAAAAAAATATATACACTGACGGAAAAAAAAATCCCAACACCAAGAAAGACTTGTGTTAGATGTAACATTGCGGTTTATCAAAGAAAAAAATCTGAAACAGTGAGATAGCTATGTATTGGAAATTAGACTAAGTAGTAATTTATTTATACATTATATTTTAATGAAAATTTTACTATCCGCATCAACAATAAGGTGTGCATTATCATAGATAAAATACGACAGTCTGTAGTTAAATGAATGATTAAATTCCAGAAAAAATATAGATTATTTTATACATCAATGTTTAATATTTATTGTGATATATATTATTTTTATAACAAAGTATATAAATATATATTAATAATATACTTAAAAATAATTGCATCATTATTATTCGGTATGCAATCAGAGAAATTCATTAAATCTAAGATTATTATATAAAGTGTTTCCCAACAAGTGTCCTCTAAAGGGCAATTTAAGTGTTTTTATTAAAATTTTGTTTAGATTGAAGTCGGTAATTTAGCAGCATTCTTTTTAATAAAAAACAATTTATGTAGAATTTTCGATTCAACTAATGAGCGCCATCTTACTGAATTTTCTCATATTGAGTACGATACTAGTGGCAATTAATAGAATTCCTTGTATAGAAAAATGTCTTTCTGTAGCTGAACATTTTTAGAAAAACTGAAAGGCAACGCTCCCTTCACAAAAAAAAATCTTAATGTGTATAGTTCATAGTTATCTTTTGATAACTCCGTCTTGCTTTTTCTTTCTTTCTCTGTTTTTGTTATTGGTTATATTTTGTTGCTTTTTCTTCTTTGTGTTTCAGACTAGTAATTAGGAGGTAGTTAGTTTGCCTCATGGGATCTTCATGTTAATGGAAATAAGACGGTAGTACTTCAACATTAAATTAAAGTCGAGAGATATCTTTGTTAGCTTTATTTAAAAAAAATAAAGTAAAATAAAATCTGGATGTTTTAGTCTTCAACATTGGCTCAAATCTTTGTGAAATGCAGTAATATACTTCTAAATATTGAATATTTTCTTTACTCTTTTTTTGAATGCTGTTTACTTACTTTGAACTATTATAATGTTAATTATTAAGTATATTTTTCTAAATTCACCAAGTTTCTTCATAGTTACTTTAAAAAATATTTAAATATTAATAAATTAGACCTCTTAAATTTTATTGATTGCTATTAGCAATATGTTCAAAGTTTTTATGTATTAGCAACCGAGATAATGTAAATAATAATCATTATATCAAATAATGATCCTATTGGATAACCTGTGTTAAAATTTTTAAAATCTATAAACAAGATTAAGCAGTTTCAAATATGTTCAATGATACCTAAGCTCTGATTTTTATCACGAAATCGTGACATCATAAAAAAATTCTAATTTCCTTGTTGGTTAAATAAATTTTTAGTCAAAATCGAAACTGCCTGAATTTGGCGATGGAAAATCATCTCGAGATGGTGGTCACGGATTATGTATACAGATAGGCAACTTCAGCGGTTTTCTAAACTTGTGGGTCATCCTGTCTACTAGAGAGGTGCGATATAGAACAAAATATCGTATCGGCGATATTCCGATACGGATTTTCATACGATATTTAGGGAGCAACAACAGTTTCACATATCTTTCATCACAAATAATTTCCTTTAAACTCATATGGCAGAAGTAGTTAAAAATCCCCAGAAATTTGATTCTATTGCTGATTTCGGCATCAAAATTAATTCAGGCTTCAATCTGCTTCTTTTTGCACAAACCACTTTTTGCATATTTTACGCTCCTTTCCAATCAGGGAGATTACTAAGGGAGGAGCCAGTTCCAACCAAGGGCTGCACCCACACCCGTGGAGGGGGCCGGATGGTGAAGGACGGGGGGGAGCCAGTTCCAACCAAGGGCTGCACCCACACCCTTGGAGGGGGCCGGATGGTGAAGGACGGGGATCACCGGGCCGGGCCCAGTAACCCGAAATACATCCGGGACCAGACCCGGGTCCTCCAGTGTGACACGCCAACACGTTACCACTCGGCCAACTGGCCGCCTGCACAAACCACTTGACCTGCCTTACTAAACAAAACCCGAAATAGATCCGGGACCAGACCCGGGTCCTCCAGTGTGACACGCCAACGCGTTACCACTCGGCCAACTGGCCGCCTGCACAAACCACTTGACCTGCCTTACTAAACAAACTTTCAGTAGGCACTGATATGTTTGATATAATCAAATGCTTCATTGCAATCTTTGATAAATTTGAATAGCAAAAACTTGCACTTATCCAATATTTTATTGGATCTTTATGCTGATCTAATATTGGCTGATTCAAGTAGAAAAAACCGAAATCAATGACAAAAACGGATGAAACAGTCTGTCTAATGTTATCAGCTCGCCAGTCTCAAGTATCAAGCGTCGGTCGGATTGGCCGCGTGGAAACGCTTTGGCTTTCCACTCTAGATGACCCGGGTTCGAATCTCGGATCCCACCCCTTGAAATTATCTTTCATGGGGCCCGGCCCGTCGATCCCCCGTCCTCCACCATCCGGCTGACCCCTCCGCAGGGGTGGACAGCCTGTGGAAGGGCTTGTTTCGTCCCGCCACTCAGTACTCTTACTGAGTGGAAAGTAGCGTCATCTGTTAACAAAAAAAAACCGGATCCCGCAGGATGGAAATATATTTCCATGATATAGGGACATGGACAAATCGAGCATTTTAAAGCTCAAAAAAAAAAACCGGATCCTGCAGGATGGAAATATATTTCCATGATATAGGGACATGGACAAATCGAGCATATAAAGCCAAAGTTTTGTAAAAAATGGCTAAAAGAGGATTTTTAAATCGATTTGTAATGCCATTTATTTAGAAATAATGTCATAAATCGACAAAAACAAAATAATTAAATTTCTCACTTAATTTTTACATCGAAACCGGTCAAAAATCAGAAAGAACAGTAGGCTCAATCTATAAAATCGTATTTCAGTCGACATGTCTCTAACGCGTTATATGGAATGGCAGAAGCGATAAATTTAAGATATTACAACGTTTCATCTCTTTTGGGCTAATTAAATTGCGATTATTAACCATAGATTATCTTGAATCATCCTGAACGACTTATTCGGTTGGCGCAAATTAAAAGTCTATTCTACTGCACTCGATTACTGACTTTTTAAGAAACCCTTGAACAAAACCAATTACATCATAAACTACTCAGGTATGCACCCCGCTCTTTCAGATAACATTGCGATTATTAACCATAGATTATCTTGAATCATCCTGAATGACTTATTCGGTTAGCGCAAATTAAAAGTCTATTCTACTGCACTCGATTTTAAAATGACTTTTTAAGAAAACCTTGAACAAAACCAATTACATCATAAACTACTCAGGTATGCACCCCGCTCTTTCAGATATAAGAAAACATATTGAACAGTAAAATTATATTTTTCAAATATAAATTTGAAAAGCTAATAATTAATTTTTTAAATTTGTTCTGGAAATGCAAAAAAAAAACTAAATAAAATTATGATTTTGGATTTATTTTTATATTTAATAATTTTGCATAGGAATGCTGGATTATTGTAATAGAGATTAAATCTCGGATTTTCTGTTTTAAAAATTTGTATTTTTTTCTCTTTTCATATTATATTATTAAAAAACTTTAGAAAGCAAATGGAAGTATTTTAATCTCAGAAGTTGAATATAATGAAAATTCATAGCCCTTCGTGTACCATATGCAAAGCAGTTAAGATATAAAAAATCAGAAGACAATAACAGCTATCGTGTGTTTCTACGTGAAGCTTGGCAAATAGTGCGACGCATTTTAGAAATCTAAAAGTGAGTATTTTTACTTCTATTTGTAGATTGGTTATGAGGGTAGCTCATAAACTGTATTTTGTTATAGGAGTTTAAAACGATGGATCCTCTAGAAGAAAATGGAGAGAGGACACGCTGGCAGAAATTTCGCCGATATCTGACGGAGAGAAAGAAAGACTTAATTATTGCACTCCTTGATATTCTTATTTTGACGTGTTGCATCGTTTGCCTTTCCTACATTAACCAAGTGAAAGATGAGTCTCTGAAAAAGAAACTTACAATATGTCTTTCGCTCATATGTTTGTTCATTTGTATTAGAATAATTTGCATCCTTATTTGGATGAAAACTAGGAAAAGTTCCAACAACGAATCTCCTGCACTAAGCTCAAACTTAGAGCTAGGAAGAATAATAAGTGTTGCAGATCAACCGACTGTATACCAAGACGATGACGCACAGTCGAATCGTGATCGGCAATCCTACGATGATGGCACGAATAATCCTCCGAATTACGAAGATCCGATTACTAATCGAGAAATGCATGAGAGTGGCCGTACAGTGTCAGTTGAGACTATACCTTTGCGGGCCAGAGAAACTGATATATTTTAGGAAAATATTTTAAAGAATTTTTTAGTCCATTTTTATATGGCTTCCGTTTTAAATGATTTTTGTATCCTTTTACTGCAAAAAAAAAATAAATTTTAAATATAAAAAAATTTATTAAAATCGAAATTTCTTTTACAAAAAAAAAAGAAATTCTTTAAACTTTTTTCGTTATGGTGATACTTTCGTTTTATTTTTTTAATGCTTAGTTAATCTTACATTTAGAATATTATCGCTTTTTAATAGTTACAGAAAAAAAGAAATTCTTTAAACTTTTTTCGTTATGGTGATACTTCCGTTTTATTTTTTTAATGCTTAGTTAATCTTACATTTAGAATATTATCGCTTTTTAATAGAATCTAGCACAATGTTTAAAGTTCGTACGTACTAATGCGTATAAAATGTGAGTTGGGTCGGTTAGACATTGTCAAATAATGAGGCTATATTAAAATTTCGTAATCTAACAATCCGAACAGAATAAATCTCGCGAAGCAGTTTATAAAATTTATCGCTAAATTCCCACATCACAAGAAAAGTGCGCCTAGTTCTCTTTTTGATTAAATACATTTTTAATCGAAAATGCCTGAATATAGTGGTGGAGGATTGCTTCCGAGACACACAGTATTAGTGTTCTCGAATGGCTCGTGCTTGCTGAAAAGTGCATTTTTCGGGAAAAAATGTTTTCAGATATTTTTTGTGTAAGCGTAGAATATGCAATAGAAAAAATTTTGCCATTAATTTAAAAAAGATTGGCGCTCTTGACTATACGGCCAGATCGTTTGTGATGTCATCTTTATGCCCTCTTTTTTTGAAAACAACTAACTTTAAAACATTTTTTCATATTGTTTTTGAGATTTAACCGTTCCATTTGAGATATACAACATATCCGAAATGGTCCGGAATTTCATTAGACAACGGTTAAAATAGAAACTAAGCTTTTTTAATACTCTGCGCAAATATTGTAAATACCATACTTAAAATTTTGACAAGAAAACTGTGTTAGAGAACAGTAGGTGCTTCTTACAGGTCAGTGGCATAGGTCAAAAGTAGCGCGGATCGGCAGAACCGGAAGTACATAAAAATAAGCGCAGCGTCACTACCGGAAGGCGGAGAATCAGGCAGGCAGATCCACTGTGTCCCCACAAACTCTAAGGACTAGGAACGATTCGATGAAGGGATACGAAAGTTTACTTTCCCGCCAGAGCGACTGATAATGAAGGTGGCTGGCGAGAATGGTGATGGAACATTCTGTTAAGAGACGGCTCTAAGTTTAACGTGAGCGCAGGTTTCAGTCTATCGATGTTTACTCGTCTCTCGCTTCCGTTAAGTTAATGCAGATGTCGAAGTACTTTTATTGGCCTGGTAATACTTTAAAGAGACCGGAATAAGATTGTTGCGGGGATCGACGGATGGTGTCTGTACTGAGAAAGACAAGCGTGCAGTTGAATAAATCCTTGTGAATGAAGATGGAAGAGTTGCTGTGAGTTGAAGCAGAAACTGCACAGATGTGCTGTAGTTGGAAAATGAATGAACATTTTTATCTGTCGGTAGTGCTAGTTTTTTAAAGTTCGTCTGCAGCGTGCCGAAGTTAAGCAATGATTTTTTTATGTATTGTATATTAATATATCTTAACTACTTATTATTATTATCATATTTATGTTACTGAATGCAAAGTGTCCTATTTAAATTATAACCTTTTAGATGACTTTCAGGATATTCTTCAATATATTCTGAAAATCTTTCCCGTATAGATATGTTTTCTATTTGAAACATGTGTCTTTTCACTTTATCTTTCTTTCTCTATTAGAATTCTATTGATTTGTTCGATCTTCTAATGTTTCAAACTTTTTGCTCCTTCGACTCTTGAAAAGGCACATACAATTGGCCATGGGAAAAACAAATAGTATTTACAAATATCTCTTGTCAATCCAAATTGTTTCTCCGATCAGCTTTGAAAACCATGTTATAATAATCATGCATAATGCGACGAAAAATTTCGAAGGGGAAGAGACTCAAAATACGTTTGAAATAATGCAACATGGTTTAATTTCATTTAAAATTGCAACAAATAAAAGATTTGTATATATTACAGGTTTTTGTGTGATTTTAAATGTTACTTATTATTATTATTACAAAATATTGGATAAACATATAGTAGTTTGATGAATAGTTGTAATTTCTTTGTGTAATAGAATATAAACAAATTTCATTTAGATATGTAATACAGTATATCACTATGGTAATTATGGATATAGAACAGGCTTAACTTACCTGCAAATTCAACATAAAATTTCCTTTAAAATAAAATATCCAATGAAAAGGTATGATATAAAGTTACTGATTGAACATAAATTGATACTGAACAGTATCCTGTATCATAATCAGTAATAATTGTTTTAGCTAAGTAATTCTGTAAAAATCCAATAATAGTAATGCGGGTAAGTTATCTGTTGCCCCTTACTTTGACACTTATCGACATCTATTGATATTTATTGTCAAAAATGAAATTTTATTTATTTTCAAAATATATAAAATCAATTTCTAATAATCAATACCTGTCTGTCACGAAATTTAAGCAAAAAAATTTTAAACAAAAGTTATTTCATAAAAATCCATTCAGCCGTACTTGTATTATAACCGACATACGCTCTCAGGCATTTCAGATTTATAATACATATAGAATTATAGATATAGATTTTTCGTTTTTTGTAAGATTTGTTTAATTGTATTAAAAATTATCACACTAAAATATATATATATATTTATGTTTAAGAACTTTATTCGTACAGAATATGGTGTATTGTTTTGTAGTATTAAACTGTACGTAGAAAGTATTTATAAAATTAGACTGTTATGAAATGAAGGGAGCGTATCAAGTTTTTATGAAAAAAGAGGGGCGCAGATACAAAGTTTGGGAATCACTGATGAAGCAGACATCGCCAGAACCGCGATATCCACACCATTCGGGTTGTTCGAATTCCCTTTCATGACCTTCGGGCTAAGGAACGCAGCCCAAACCTTCCAGAGGCTAATGAACACCGCACTCATGGGATTGGACTTCGTTTTTTGCTATCTGGACGATATACTCATACCATCACTCGAACAGGAAACGCACCTCCGACACCTTAAGAAACTATTCGAAAAGCTCAAGGAATATGGACTTTGCATCAATAGAGCCAAGTGCAAATTCGGAGTGCCGGAACTACAGTTTTTAGGACACATATTAAACGCCGATGGGGTCAAACCTTTACCAGAGAAAGTGACAGCCGTCAACGTTTTTCGGAACCTTAGACAGCTACGGCTCTACGCCGATTTCTCGGCATGATAAACTTTTACTATAGATTCATTCCCAAGTGGGCCGGGATCTTGCATCCCGTAATCACACTCCTGCAAGGTCACACAAGACAGCTCCAAACCTATCCAATGGACAACCGCTACGAGAGTAGTCTTTGCTGCGACACTACTCCCGCACCCCACCCCAAACGCCAAACGCCTTCTCGTCACCGACGCATCCGACACAGCGATAGAAGCCATACTACAACACGAAACAGATCAAGGCAAAGAGCCACTAAGTTTATTCTCCCGCATTCTCACGGAAACCCAGCGGAAGTACAGCGCGTACGACCGCGAACTACTCGCCATCTACACCGCAGTGAAACACTTTAGACATCAACTGGAAGGCCGCCCGTCTACTATCATGACTGATCAGAAACCACTGATTTATGCATACCAACGGGCCACTAATAAGGCGTCTCCCAGGCAACTCAGACACCTAGATTACATCGAACAGTTCTCGACCGACATACGTCATATTGCCGGCCCGTACAACATCGTAGACGACACGCTATCACGTCCCGAAGGCATCAGCACGATCCACACACCCTCTCCAATCGACTACTGCAGCATCGCAAAACACCAACAAGACGAGGAACTACGAACACTTCAAGCAAACCCGGAACCAAAAATGGTGAAGACAGCTCTACCTAAGGCCGGCCGCAAACTAGTCGATGGCATCACTGCGATCTGACGTCAGAGAAGATTTCTCTAGTCACGTGACCATTTCATAAGATGTCGCTGGATGCGATCGTCGAGGGGGTTGTCAAACGACGTCACTCATGACATTGTTTTCACAGCAAATTAAAATTTTTAGAACATCTGTCAACATTTTTTGAACATTTGTTTTACCCATCGAATAATTCCGATTTACAGAAAAAATATGCCAATGCTGGTGGCTTCCGTTGCACTGCATATTTATTTTATCTTTATATACTGTACATATATTATTAGTGAGCTGTTCGAAAAAGAATAAAATTATGACACAAACAAAAAGTTTGTTTTTTCTCTTAATCTCAATAATGATTGAATTTCTCAATTCTAGTAGAATGAATACTGTTCAAATATTTGTTAGCATTTAAAACAATGCCATTTACCTTTAGCACAGATTAAAAAGTATACAGATACGACATTCAATAGTAATAGAACAATGCCATTTACCTTTAGCACAGATTAAAAAGTATACAGATACGACATTCAATAGTAAAAACTGAAGAAAACCACGCCCCTACGGATGGTAGCACACCAAGCGAATGACAGGAGAAGCAAAACGAAGCGCGCATTAGTATACAGGGTGTCCAGTCTAAACAATTTTAAAAATTTTTATTACAAAGCTAAATGAATGGATAATAATGTATTTCGTCTTGCATATTAATGAGTGAAAGGTGTCCAGTCTTTAAACAATTTTAAAAAATTTATTACAAAGCTAAATGAATGGATAATAATGTATTTCGTCTTGCATATTAATGAGTGATAATTTGAATTTTTATTAAACTCGGCAGAATGTAGTTGAATCCTAAATAAGTAAAAGATTGAGAAGTTTCTATGAGACGCCACATATTCAATCTCAGATAAAATTTTTTTTCTTCTTATAAAATTATCCATTTTTACTATTCATATATCTGTTTTATATCAAATAAAGAAGTTCTGATATATTTATTTTTTATTAGATGTAATCTAACTCAACTTTATTATGTAAACAGTGTCATATTTCTAAATCATAACTAGTAGTTCCCTGTTGGTCAATCTTTACCATTCTATTGTTTTTCTGATAGTAGTCTGTGCATTATAAATAAGGGAGGGACTAAAAAGCATATCTGTGTTTTTTGTAAGTGGGTGTGTCACTGAATATAAACAAAGTATGATTCCATTATTGTGTAAAGAAACTAACAACTAACTTTGAATCTGATTTTCTCAAAATCTTAAATATTTCAAAGAATTTTTAATTGTTCTGTATAAAAGAATAGAATCTCTTGTTAATAAATGTAAAATTATCTTATAAAATATTAAATTTCATAAATGAGTTTTTTTGAATATTACATTTAATATGCAAATGAAGTATAATTTTCACTTAAAATTATGCTGTGGAATAATTAATAGAACAAACCACCCAAAGCATTATTTTTAAATTATATATGACTCCATTTTATTAAAGTTTAAATAAAATAATGTTATTTTTTTGGATATGTCCCAGAAGGGAGGAAGTAATTTTTAGTAAAATCGAATGTCTGATAATCTAAATATATTTAACAGAAATCCACATACTGTAGTTCCTTTCATTTTCCAAACAGTAGATAGTATTTTACTAAAATATTCGCATAATACTAAAATACTAAAGAAGCAATTTTAAAATTTGATAATCTAAAAAAGAGGCATGTTTCAAAAAACTTCGTGCCAAGTTAATGTGATATATTTTTAGTCTCAGAGAGCATATTAATTCAAATGTATAAGATTTAAATCACAAATCTTGATAATCTAAAAAAATGCCATGTTTCAAAAAAACTTCGTGCCAGGTTAATGGGATATATTTTTAGTCTCAGAGAGCATATTAATTCAAATGTATAAGATTTAAATCACAAATATATAGTTCTAGAAGAAAAAGCACAATGTATTTCCTGGGTTACTTAGACAAGGTCAAATCAAACACAAGGAAACTATTTTTACAAAACTATTTCAGAATAAATGAAGACAGCTTTTTTATATACAATTTTATTATATACGAAAAAATATCATTTCTCGATAGTTGTGGATTTTTATATCTTGTATTACTGCATCCTCCTCCTGCACAAAATAAGTTTGATCTGTTTTGAATTTCTCCAGATTTTTTTTATTTCTTCGTCTTCCATTTACACTCCTAAATAGTGTAATTAATACTGTATTAATAGCAACAACAACAATAATAAATTTATTCTCTAATAGGAAAAGCAAAAATTTACAGTATTACGACATGATAGCAACAAAAACAATAATAAATTTATTCTCTAATAGGAAAAGCAAAAATTTACAGTATTACGACATGATAAATCATATAGTATGTCTTAAAACGTATTAAAAAATAAAGCAAAAATACTTATATTACAGTAAAATTTTTAATTTGAAATTAATTTATTTCTGTAACTTATTTGTAAAAGAAATTAATGTTTCTTATCCACCAGTACTTTCAAGTCTATCTTATAATAATAAGAAATCCTTTACTTTGTGAACCTTGTTTTTGCTTTCACTCCTGTAAATCGCTAGATGCCGCCACAAATTAAGTCACGTGATGTTCTTCTTCCGGTTTGTATTATTTATGTATCTGTATACTCTTTAATCTGTGCCTTTAGGTAATGTGAATTTTTCTTCTTATATAAATTTTATTATTGTTATTGTTTAAATTTTTGATTCAAATTACATCATTAAATAATAAAAATAAATAAAATTTAGTTTAAAATCTCAAATTTATTAATAAATGTAGTTCACTGACAAATTAACAACAATATCCAAATACGCATGCTCAACTTTCCAAAGTTTATACTGCGCATGTCCCATCGCACCAAATATCTAACATGTTTGATATTAGGAAAATTGCTCGCTCCACCTGTTTTTCGTCGGAGGTGACGATGTCACTGCAACGAGTATGCAATGACAAGTCGTGCCTACGATTTTGGTACGACGTCGAAGGCAACCGGATTGCTGCAATATCGACTAGTTTGCGGCCGGCCTAACAGTGACGCAGAGATATTTTGTGATTTATCTACCAGCAAGGCCTGGCCCTACATACCTAGGAATTCCGCCAAGCCGCATTCCACGCCACACACAATCTATCCCACCCAGGAACCAGAAGCAGGACGAAACTAGTAACCTCGCGTTTTATCTGGCACAACATAAAAAAGATTGCCGCACCTGGACACGCACCTGCGTGGCATGTCAGCAGGCCAAGGTAAAACGTCACACCAAATCTCCACCAGCAGAATTCTTAGTCCCAAGTACGAGATTCTCACATTAACGTAGATATCGTCGGCCCACTTCCGTAATGCCAGGGATTCTGCTACCTACTGACCAATGGCGCCGAGAGGGCGGAGAAGAGGAGACAAATTTCTCTGGCCCATAGAAAGGGTATCTTCAGAAAGGTCTAATTTTTGGATGTCTGCGACAGTCCAAAATTATTTGTTGTTATTAATAATTTTAAAATTAAGGAATAGAAATAACATTGAAATTGTAGTTCCTCTAAAAAAAAAACAGAATTCGGAGATGGCGCTGTAACGTTATAATGGATGCCATTTTACGATTCCCTCTTGGATTCCCTACACGAGTTCGAAAGTGTTTTTGTCGTTATATACGGTATTGTTAGATTAAATTACATGATTATATTTCCGCTCATTTATATGAGCGGGTAATTTCTAATATATATTAATAGTGAAACGTGGTTAGCTGGATATATCCCTTTTGCAGTCGAATCACTGTACCGATTCCTATAAATAGGGTACCGTTTAGAAAAATCTAACCCTCTAATTTCTGCGATAGCCAAAATATTTTGTCGTTATTCATAATTTAAAAATTAAAGAATAAAAATCAAATTAAAATTATAGTTTCTCTAAAAAAGACAAAATGCGCAGGTGGCGCTGTAACTTATTAAGAACCGCCATTTAATGATCCTGTATACGAGTATGTCTGTAAATATAACCGCCATAACAGAAACAGAAGAAGTATGTCTGTAATCCATACCCTCCATATTAACAGAAAGAAGAAAAAGAAGTATGTGTAATCTAAATGTAATAAATAAGAATAAATATAATCTGTTAATAAAAATTCTTTATTAAATCTTAAATTATTATTTAAAATATTTAGGTGTTCTGCCAATTTTTAAAAACATTAAAATGTGTTCCTTAACAGAAAAAAAGGTTGAGAACCACTGATCTATAAGATTTGAATTTTTGAACTTGATTTTTTAAAATATTTAGATGTTATGCCAATTTTTAAAAACATTAAAATGTGTTCCTCAACAGAAAAAAAGGTTGAGAACCACTGATCTATAAGATTTGAATTTTTGAACTTGATTTATTTAAAAAATACAATTTTAATCGTCATCCTGATCTTTTTTTGTTTTTTTTTGCCTGTTTTACAATTAAGCAAATTCTTCTGACTTATCAATAAATTTAAATTTTATTGCTTTCTCCTTTAAAAGAATATTTTATGGCTATGGAAATCTCGGATTACATTAATTCAAACTGATAGATCTTAAATTTAATTAATGTAAATGCCTGAATTGTTTCAATGTTTCTTCACATTAAAGTAAGAAGCAAGAGTTTATTCTGAAACAAGTCATGTCGGGCAAATCAAAGAGATGGAGATGAGAAAAGGGGAAAAAAATCGAAAGTGAGATTGGGACGCAAATATTAACACAGAAGTCTGTAATTACGTAACTGACGTTTGAAATTACCTAAATGACTATCTGTGTATTTTCATGTCATTAAACTGCTACAGCATCACCTCGGGCTCTGCACGTCCTTTGATCGACCTGAACTGTGTCAAGTGTCACCTCGTTGCGTGACATCTGTCAACGTGGGTGGTTCCTTTTAAATTTTCCCCATATAACTTGAGTTATAATTATGTACATAGAAATATATGATTTTCGTTCTTAATTTATGCAAGTTTATAATGAACTCTTTATTTATCGATTTGCGATTACATAGGGTTTGCAAAACTTTTTATGGATTTAAAAAAAAATTGCAGGAGAATTTGCATCCTTTACAAGAATCGGAACGAAGCAGAAAATCTTATATACTATAGAAATTGTTTTAGAAAATTCGTTAAAAAGTTATAAATAGTTTTTCTAACATAATTTTTTTTTTTTTGTTTTGCGATAAGATATTCTCTTATTTTACGCTTTTGCCAATCTATCTATACGTTTTTCTGTTACTATTTTTACATTCAGTTTTTAACCGATCTATCTCTGTTGCAATACCACCAATCTCTCAGCTACACCACCAATCCATACAAGATATAGATTATTCAAAAACATGATAAGTAACCAGCACACAGCCTCCTAAAATATGAAACAGTCATCTAATTTTTTATGCACGATCGTTCCTATCGTATCTTAACTCCAATTCTTTCTTGTTATCCAACCAGAAAGGCAACTTTTCATTATTTAAGGAATTCGCAACGGGGAGTGCCAAAAGACGTTACTAACCTTAAATTGACCTTTAATGACTTCTTTAAATAAATAAAAAGTAAAGTTTCGACTAAAAAAAATTAGTTATATATATATAAATTCCTAGATAAAGTTCATTGATGCATTTTTTAAATTATTAATGAGATTTGACTCGGATAATAGAAGAACATTCTCTTGCACATTCACTCATTCGGTTCTCTCTCTCTCTCTCTTGGGTATCGGTAAACTTTCTTAATCCAGCTTTGTTGCAGAATAAACGATTTATGTGACGACTTCATTGTGCATTAGATAGCTTATGCAGTTTTAGGACCCCTGATGTGAATTAATTCTCCTTGTATCAGGAATTGTTGAACGGATAAGTAAAGTAAACTTTTTAAGAGAACATTAATGCTTTAAGCTCTAACTTCTTACATAAACATAAACTTCGTCCTTTTAAAACCTATTTACTAACTTTTTATAAGTCCTGCATCCTTTTTAAAGTTAGTTTAGTAATGATAAAAGCAAAAATTCTAAGACTAGAGGGACAGAAATGGGATTATGCCAATTTTCAATTTTAATTTCTTAAAACGTGTATTTAGTTTCCTCTGAAGATATTAACAAGTAGATCCGCACATAAGAGAGAGAAGCATATTAAAAATGGCCTCAACATAACGAAATTTAAAACATTTAAAAGTCCTCTAAAAGAAATTAACGTATAGGTCCTCACATAAGAAAGAGAAGCATGTTAAACATCGTCTCAATGTAACGAATATAACGAAATTTAAAGCGTTTAAAATCCTCTAAAACCTCGATATGTAGGTCCTCAGATAAGAGAGAGAAGTATGTTAAACATCCCTCAATATAACAAAAATTTAACGTGTTTAAATCCTTTAAAAGGCATTAACATATAATCCTCACATAAGAGTGAGAAGCATGTTAAACATCGCCTCAATACAACGAAATTTTAAAGCGTTTAAATCTTCTAAAAACATCAATATGTAGGTCCTCACATAAGAAGAGAAACACGTTAAACATCGCCTCAATACAACAAAATTTAAAACGTTTAAAATTCTTTAAAAGACATTAACATATAAGATTGCACATAATAAAGATCCTCACATAAGAAGAGAAGCATGTTAAACATCCCCTCAATACAACGAAATTTTAAAGCGTTTAAATCTTCTAAAAACATCAATATGTAGGTCCTCACATAAGAAGAGAAGCATGTTAAACATCGCCTCAATTCAACGAAATTTAAAACGTTTAAAATTCTTTAAAAGACATTAACATATAAGATTGCACATAATAAAGAAGCATGTTAAACATCTCCTCAATATAACGAAATTTAACCCGTTTAAATCCTCTAAAAGACATTAACATATAGTCCTCACATAAGAGTGAGAAGCATGTTAAACATCGTCTCAATATAACGAAATATAAAACGTTTAAAATTCTCTAAAAACATCAATATGTAGATCCTCTCATAAGAGAGAGAGAGAAGCACGTTAAACATCGCCTCAATATAACGAAATTTTAAAGCGTTTAAAAATGAGGTTAGTGTACTCTGCTCACGATATTCGCATTTCACTATTCAGGTTTAACAGGTTGAGAAAATTTAAGCACAGATTATCATTCTTCACTACAATCTATGAAAATGAAACATAATTATCGAACTGTCAGCTTTATTCCCGATCTTAAATATCTTATGATAATTTCATCTCTTTCTTCTTCTTTTTTTTTTTTTTGTTTAGAGATATCTAAATCGCTACACTCATCTACCGCTCCATCTAAAAATGATTTTTGTTGAATTGTTCATGACAGTACACACAGATTTATATCTTTAAATATATATATATACATTTAATGCTTACTTAGATCTAAATTATTCTAGAATAAGAATAAAAATTCAAGAATAATTTATTTTATATGCTAAAGTTCAACAAATATACGAAAAATAACATAAATCATTTTTAAGAGAACGAGAACTGACAGATTAAATATAATTAATATTTAAAGTACTTTAAATATTTAATGACGTTTCTACAAGTTAAATTAAATTTTAAATTTTGTAATTTTTGTACGTTAAACGTTTATGATGTTTCGAAATGTTTTTTTTTTAGATTAATACGTTTCGTGCCATTTATTTATTTATGCATAAATCTTCCCTTTACAAGAAAAAAAAATCCCTAAAAAATTTTTTACCTATTGATATATATATATATTTATCCTTTGAAAACATATTTATTATCATTATTTTTATTTTTAACTTTTTTTTTTTTTCTTCTTTTGAACTTTACCATAAATCAATTTACATCGTAAAAAATATATCGGTTATTTTTCAAATTCTGACTCGACGTCATCTTTCAAAAAACGATAAACTTTTTTTTTTTTAAAAAGAGGGGAAAAAATAATAAAAAAAATATTAAAAAAAAAAAAAATACGTAACGAAAGCAACATTACAGTTTGCGTCCGGTCACGTATTTTAGATATCCGTCCCGGGCTGACATTTCACTTACTTTACTATATATCAGACCGGGATAAGAATGGCCGGAGGATAACCGATAGTCATGACCTAACCCATGCACCGAAACGTTTCATCATCTGCCACAGTTTTTAACAACCAGGTCACGTGGTTAGATCAAAAGATCTTCGGATAACCCCCCCTCCTGCTGACTACAGGCGTTGACTTTTATTAATCACCAAATATCATCATTGATAGGGAATTTTTTTTCCCTCTTCTCTCTATCTCTCTTTTCTTATCTATCCGATTCATCCTTATTAATAACTTTATAGAATCATTTTTTTTTTCAGATTTTTCGACTTATTATATATCTTTATCACTTGAGATTTCTATATCGAAAAGGGAAATTACTGTAATTTTCTTTTTAAGTTATGACACAAAATTAGTTTTCCCTATCTCTTTCATTTAAATGCATTTAAAAATTAAAAATTCTGATTTTTTTCCCCACACTCGCATTATATTGTTTTTTTTTTTTTCCTGTAAATTTTCCCTTGCAGTTTCAGATATTTCTTCATTTCTTTCGAATTTTCCAAGATTCAAGGTTGCATTTTCTTTTATTTTAACTAAAATTTATAACAATCCATATTTTTACATTAGGGAATAAAATGTCATCTTTCTTCTTCTCTCTTCTAAATATTTTCTAGCATCATAAATTGCGAATTTCTAAAAAGAAAACATTAATTTATTTTCTTCATTATAAATTCAACTTACAAAAATTCCCTCAGGAAAATAGTAATATCCCTTTTAGTATCTTCACTAATTGCATCTAATATTATAAAACGAAGAGAAAATATTTAATCTTTCATTTGGCAAATCGTAATAAATTTTCCTATTATAGAAATATAGTATTATTAATAAAAATGAAAATATTGTATTTTTATCTCTATAACGAAGTAATTATTCAAAATATCCTGAAAATATCCCTATTTATAGATGTTGCTACAGTGTTGCCAGTATATTCAGAGAAATTTTTGTAACAGACGTACACGAAAGATTTATAAAACGGTCAATGTTACATTCTCCTGTCTAATTTTAATAAAAAAAAAAAAATAATAATAATAACAATAAAAACTATTCAGTTTATTGGAAAAAATTACGAATATCCAGAAAAAACTATATAAATAATTCATAAATAATAAATAAATAAACACTTTCTATCCAAAAAACGCGCCACGCGGCGGCCAAAAAAGAAAATGGTATTTGAAAAAAAAAATTTTTTTTTAAGGTTTATATATTCAGTAAAGAGTTTCTAAGTTTCGATTTCCTTCTATGTATTCTCTACTTGCACCGTCTTGATGCAAGACGACGAAATGCAACTACATTGGATAACCCAGCAGGGAATAAGAGTAAATCCCCGATGACTCGGTAAGATTTAGTATTGGTTTCTGTATTGAGATTCAGATAACAGAAAATTCTTGTCTGCTATCTGTTATAATCGGAATTTTAACCGTTATTGATTGATTCCTTTCATGAATTTTCTTTCTTATATCTCTCATAAAAAGTAACCGTAAAAAATAAAAAAGCCCGAACCGAATGTAGATGCTCTTTTTTAAATTCATTATTATTATTTTTTTTTTAGATGAAACTTTTAAAATTCATGCGATGTTTTTCTCTGTATGTCGATATTTTTTAAAAATTCTTCTTCTTATCGAATAATGTAAATGATGATAAAAAAAAAATTTGTTCAGAAGTTCAGAAAAACTTTAAAATGTCATTAATTATACAATTTCTAACCGTCTGTTTACTTCTTACTTTACTATATCAATTAGCAATTATTTTAAAAATAGTATTAAAAGATGTGTTTTCGTCATTTAATTAAAAGGAATTTAATTTTCATCATCTAAATTAAGTTAATTTAATATAATTTCGACCCGTGAGAAGTTAGTAGATTTTTTTTTTTTTTTAAATGCTAATTATCTGAAGGGCATATATTCAAAACTTAATAAAAGTTCGAAGACAACGAACTTGATAAAAATTCCTGTTGAAGTATTTTATAAGGAGATTCTCTCTTTTACAGTGTAATTTCTTAAAAATTTCATCTATAAATGAGAAGATGCAATAAAAAAAAATAAGAGTAAAAGAATTTTTAAAAGATTTTTCTGAGAGTTTAACGTTTGAGAGGATTAAATCCTTTAATCCATGTGTAAATTTTCTTATAAAAGATGATAATTAATTTGATTATAAAGTGATTAAAGTTTTTCCAACTAATTTTCTTATTCTTTTTTCTAAATTCTGTGATTATTTCTATTTTAAATCATTTTGGTCTTTTTTTTCTGATTTTTGAACAATCCAATTTACAAAACTCATATGAATTAGGTTCATAACTAAAGGAGCACCTGTAGATTTGAATGAAAATGATCTTTTTGGGCTGAGGAATACATTATAATTTAAATTAACAATTTTAATCCTGATTTATGAGAACTAGATATATAAGCTGTTTTCAGAGACATTTGTTGCTTGTAGATAGAGTAAGAGTATATTTTATTTCACATAAGTTATAAAATTACTTTAATTATAGGCTCTTATTCTGAGAAAGGAATTTTTGAAGAAATTTGAATTGAAGCTTTGCAAATTTTATGTGTAAGTGTAATTTTTTTTTTAATCTAATATTTATGCACATTATAATTATTGATGATTTCAAATTTAATGTTATCCATTTTTATTGGAAATTTAAGAATTTTGATTAGAATAACATAATTGCATTAATGTGTTAATTTCATCCAACACCTGACTGCCATAATTTTGATCGTCATTTGATAATATTCATTGTTTGTTAAATTATAATTATTCTATCAAGATAATTTTATCTTTTTTGAAACTTATTGTAAGTAGTAAGACCATCTGTTGCTGAGTAAAAATGTCAATATTTTTCAGAAATTTTTGATGCATAAATTAATGGGATTAGTAAGACCTGTTGCTGAGTAAAAATGTCAATATTTTTCAGAAATTTTTGATGCATAAATTAATGGGGAAAATATTGGCATTGAATAAAATAGATGCAAAAATTATAATGAATTATTGTTTATATAATAATTAGATGGTACACTTTTATTTTGTAAATTAAGTTTTTGATTAAAAAAATAGATGTAAAGCTTAGAAAGCAAATGGAAGCAAGCATGGGAATATTCCTCAGTCACCTACTGAGTACAGCTGTAAGGGAATAAAAATATGACAATCTCACTCCCTCATTGTAAATTCCCTGCCCTTACACTAATAGTGGTTTTGGAACTGTCTGGCATACAGACAGTCCACCTTTGCTATTGCATCCAAATCCATATCCTCACCACCCTCCAAGCTGCGAAAAACAGTGAAGAACCTGAAGAATCTAAATCTGGGCACCATGAAATCTTTAACTTTCTCAAGAGTGTGACTGTTACTTGTCCCATTCAAAAGAAGAATGTTCAACTTTGCGGGTCCAAGAAATTCTCCCACAACAATGGAGCCTATAATAATCTCGGGCAGGGATCAGCAAACTTTTGATACGGAAGAGCCAAACCTGTCTCAAATAACAATTAAAATATTATACAAGAGCCATAAATATATTTTTACAAATAAGGAAAATTTTAAGTAAGTTATAATATTGATTATATCTTTATTAAATGAAGAAAAGAATAACAAAAAATTTACTGTCATTTGTTTTAATCACTGTGAACATGTGCTCAACCAGCACCTCTGTATATACCCCATTCTCGCATCCCCTCCCTGATGTCATTTCATGCATCTTAGTGCCACAATGTTTTGCAAGACCTATAAAACAAATGAAGGCAAGATTCTGCTTTTCGTGGAATCTAAGATTTTTGCATATTTTTAGTTGTATTAATCGCTCGGATGAACTCAGTGGGCACATCGATCCCCGTTCTCCACAATGAGGCTGACCAATCAAAATATAAATCAATCCCGAAAGCAGAACCGATAAGTAACTATAAGCAAAATCACTTATCACAATGAAGCATGGATACCTGTGTGCAGTGCCATCTTGAAAGTGATAGTATCTTGCATAACACTCAAGATATATAATTATACAAATTTGTATTAAAGGAAAGCGATTTTGTTATACGAATTTGTGTTGTAGGAGAGCATGTTATACCAGAGTTTATTGTAATACATCTTGAAAGTGGAACACAAGAACTACAGTAAGACCTCGCTTAATGCTGTTTTGATATAATGCGCTATTTTTGAATTTTATATTTTTATTGATTCACTTTGGCCTGGTTTTTCAAACTGTTATTCTTACATAAATCTTAAATCGCAAGAATTTGTTGCATTGATATTCCTATGCTGTCTCCCAGTGCATTTGATATCAGTGCATGCAATACCTATGAAAATCAGCTGCGGTCAGAGTTCATATTTATGATCGGTCATCAATATTATTTTACAGTAATAAAAATAATAATTATCCCATTTTAGTTTTAAGCTGAATGCTGCCATTTTAAACAATAGTTCCTTCAAGTTAGAACGTTTTCTTTCATCAATATTTTTTCATTGTTTATAGCTTACTGCAATCTGATTATTGCTTTTTGTTCTTAAAACTTTTTATTTTCTAATTTTAAGAATTTTTTCATGAATGATTTATGAATACAAGTCGATATTAGCAATAAAAAAAAGTCTATAATGTAATACAATAGTAATAATACATGCTACAAAATAAAATTTAAAAGAAATGCTTGTATTATTAATTTGATCACTATCCTATTTCACCTATCCTCATTATTTACGTGTTAAAATGACCTTGTTTAATGCTGTTTTATTTAACGCTTTTTTTCCTTGGAATGTATCCCCTGCGTTAAAGGGGATCTTACTGTATATTCAAACTCCTTGGTAAGAACACTTTCAAGATGTAATTATACAATTTGATGCAAATATATATTAATAAATATATAATATATAAATCTAGATTTCAGCTTAAAATCATAACCCGCAAAATCGTAAGAATAATTCCTGGGTTTTTTTCGGAGTTTAAAACAAGATATAAAACCATAGCGGTTTTTCGTCGTTACGATGATGTTTTACTTCTTGTTAAACATGACAGCGGTACTTAGTTCATTTACCCCATTCTGAGGTAAATTTTTCAGAATATCTTCTAATCAGTGTCGCTTTTGCTCAAGGTTCTATTATAATTTTTGACCAGTTTGATGAGATATATCAAATGGTACCAATTCCATGAAAAGCAGATTTCAGCCCAAATGAAATTCATTATGCAAATAAAATTCTTTAAAAATTTTATAAATAAAACTATGACAGTTTTATTTTCACTTTCAATATTACCAGATGTACTTTCAATATTACCAGAGCCACATGTACTTACCCAAAGAGCCGTATGTGATTAGCGAGCCGCAGTTTGCCGACCCCTGATCTCAGGCACTAGCCTCATCACACAAATGCAAAGATGACTTCAAGAGCAACAATAGGAGCAATCCTTATAGCTCCTGTGGTGCTTAGAGAAGCCAACCTTTGAATCTTTGAGTTCAGGCCTGTAAGTTTTAAGAAAACTCTTTGCTACCAAATAATGGCAGCATAAGTAATAATAGATCTCGCAACCATGATATACATCCAGTATAGCAATCCTGGTTTGAGTCCCCATGTCTTATCCAAAATGCCTCTTAAGGGGCTTACCATAATTTTTTTTTCCTCAAACCAGGACAATTTTGAAAAAGTACAACAGAAAATAAAGCCTAATAAGATAGTACCTATGATTTTGAAAAGGCTAATTAATTTAATGTACAGTACAAAATAATTGCAAATGCAGACTCACAATTTGAACTCAACTAAGATAGGGCATGTGCAACAGTGTGTCCAGTGTAAATTCCAGTGTTGCCAACTCTAATTGAAACAAAATATAGAAAAATGAAATAAAAATATTTGGATCTCAAAGGCTGTGCTATTATAAATTCTGTGAAAATATCTGGATAAAAAAATAAAACATTAAATTTGTTTAAATATATTCTATTATAAATTCTGTGAAAATATCTGGATAAAAAAATAAAACATTAAATTTGTTTAAACCACATGCTATAAATTTTGGGGGGGACATCTAGACAACATTAAAAGTACTAAGGCTGTGATTCGATACTCGTCGGTTCTCTCACAGTTTGCACTATGTCTGATCGATATTATTTGGTTTCCTCATTTTTGTGGTTATTTATTCCAACTGACATCAGATTGCACCGAGTTTACACGATCTATATTATCTCATGAGTAACATTGAACTTTGCCCCACTGTGCATGCGGTTAGTCAATCTTTTTCAATGGTCCAATTTATACAAGCGTGCTTCAATACACCAATATAATCATCATTTCTTGTATCATTTACTTTGTTAACAATCAAACTTGTGGATAATTCTGCTAAAACATTTATGAATGTCTCCATCTTAAATCATGTGACCTGGCTCACTGGAATGGTTTTTTATTCAAATGAAACTGTGACATCAACCAAAAAAACTGCGAATTATTTAAGTTAGTGTAGTTTGTGGAATATCAAACCACAGCCTTAAGTCTAGATTAAAATATATATAGATTGGTAACAGTGGGGATATTTTAGTTGCCAAATCACCATTTTACTCGAGGCTGCGCTATTTTTGTATATTTGGCACTTTTAAAATTTTACCAAATAACCAGGACAAACTGGCCGGGACCATATCGTCAAAGCAGGACATCTGGTAAGCCTATCTATAAGCCCATAGAGCTTTATAGCCTTCACAGCAAGTTCTGCATGTGGTTTCATGTCAATTCCTTATCTAACATAACACCAAGGTATTTAATTTCAATGGAAAACTATATAGCCTTTTACTGAAGAGTAAAGCTTGATCCACATTATCAAGTTACTAACTGTTCAGTCTCACTGCTCTCAGTTCAGTCAAATATTGTCAAATAATTTCTGCATTGTTTATAATGAATCTGTTTACAGTATAGGTAACTGTCGAGTCTCGGTCCAATCATGCTCTACTAAAGGATGGCCGAAGCATGACTGAACTTATCTGGACTTGTATCAATAGTGTGAATAGGCTTCTCTGTTCAATCAGTACTTATTCCAGTGTTTTTTTTTTTTTTTAGTTTAAAAAAGTTATATACATTATAACAATGAAAAACTTGGGTGGAATTCTGAAAAAGATATGTTTATAAATTATTAATAGTATTATTTATCTACATAAATATATACAAAGGAAATTAATGTAGCAATTTGAATCCATTCGAAAATATTTTACAAATTTATCTCTACCATCTACTAAATGAGGTTACAGGGTATAATAATTCAAATTTTCTTTGCATTAAACTTGAATGTACCCATATCCTTCTTTTTATCTTATTTTGTTTCTTAATATTTTCTTGTTCAAGAAAGATAGCCATAATTGTTAATTCTTCGGATGAAAAATTTAATGTCATTTTCTACAATGCACAAATGACTGTTCAACCTGAAGACTATCTTTATACTTACAAGCGAATATGTGAACACTTAAAATGACTGGACTGAGATCAAACCATGAGTAACTTGATAGTGTGGATTGGGCCTAATGATTCAATAAGATTCACCAGTTGTCGTCTTTGCATAAAAGATACAGTTAGTCTTCACTGGATTAACAGTTAATCCAACCTTATTACATTATTTAGAAATTTTATTGAGAGCTTTCTGAAGCACTTCAAATACAGTCTTAAGAAACAAATAATCCTAACTAGCTAAATTCCCCTAGTGATTTATTTTTTAATTAACTGCCAAATTAATAATAATTTAAATTTAGGCTAAGGTGTTATGTCTTGATAGTCCAGTTAGACTATCAAGATATAACAGATTTCCGATTTTGGGATGTACACTCAGCCCTCGATTTACACAGTAGATACGTTCCTGGAAAAATCGTGCAAACCAAAAACACGTGTAAAACGAGACGCAGAATTCATATAAAATAGAGAGATATGTTCAATTAAACTGTAAGCCGTGTAAATCGATCTAAAGAAGATAATGAAAAGTCGAAAAATTATAATTAGATTTTTCTAACTTGTAAAAATAATTATTTATTTATTTTTTATTATTATAACATAACAAGGAAAAATTCCTTGTCCCTTATGAGAAACATTATTCATGTTATAAACGTTGATAATATCTAATTTTTATCCTGATATCATTGAATTAAAGTACAGAAAAATGATAGATAAACCGTAATTTCCCTGAATAAATAAATAAATAAAGTTTTCAGAGTGACGATTTCGTCCCTTGACTTTGGGGAATTTCCCCATTTCCATAATTTTAACAAGAAAGCGCGCTGACAGGGAATTATGGTCGTTTCTCTTTTCGTGTTATCTCTGGTTCGAGAACCGTAATAACACGTTGACTTAAAAAAAAAAGAAAAAAAAATGATGGAACCGAATGAAATCATCCGAATGTTTTATGACCGAAAGAGATGGACGTTAGCCCAATTGAGCATGCTCAGTATAAGTAGTTAATGGGGTACATGGCAAGGTCTGTAAGTCTTTCTGCCACCGAGGGTCGACCGTGTCATAGACATGTAAGTTCTCCTGTTCAAATATGTGAGCGATGGTTCCCTACGCGAATAGTTGTCATGGAAACGGGATGAGGTAAAGGATGCGAAAAACAAGAACGACCATTAGCAGTTGACAAGGACGAATGACACACTGTACTCTAGCTTCAATTACTAAGGACATATTTCTGGCAGATACCGTTGGCAGGTGGGCAGGTGCCACTAATTTTCTTCGGACAATTGTAAACATTACGTTTTCTAAATTACCTAAACACGCCGATAATTCTTTATTATAACCGTAAATAGAAAGAGATTTTCTGTATTAGGAAGAGATCAGTTAAAATTTTCTTTTTTAAAAATATGGTAGACGAAGCCAATTTTTGCATTTTTAAAATGGCTCGATTTTTCTTGAAACTTTTATGTCGGAACTTAATTGCGACATCGCCAATATAAATAATGCATCTATAACTAAGGCACAGGAGGCCTTGTCTAATTATAAAAGTTTAGAAAAGTCTTTTCTGTGACCTAAAAATTAGGTATGCTTCTAGAAGCGGTGCCATAAATATACTTACTGCAGATGAGACAAACGTAAAGTAACATCAAACACTTCATTAACAAAATATACAAAAATGCAAAATGTATTATGATTATAAAAGAGGATTTTCAGAGAAAATGCGAGGCTCGGGGCAACCTTTGAGGCCCTTCAAAAGTAAAAAAAATTGACAAATATACGGTGGTAAATGTACAAGAGAAGCAAAAACATTGATAGAGAACCTCAAATTTTGACAAAAATTGAAACTCAGACAATATAAAAAAAATATACAGATATATTTTTTCTAACATATTGAATTATAAATTGAGGCCCCTAAAATCGTGAGGCCCGATGCAATGCCTCCTCTCTGATTGTTACTGATTATAAATATGTCAATTAAAGAAATTAATTAATGATTAATTTACTTGAGCTATTATGTTATGGTCTTGCATTGATAAAAAGATTATTTTGATGTAAAATTTTCTTTCCAGTGGGTATATTTTGGATGCAGTTTCCATAATTCTGAAAGGAAAAATATTATTAATTTTGTTTATAGATGTATAGTTTATTTTTCTTTGCAATAATTTCTTTAAATCTTCTCTTCTTTATGAATTATGAATCAGCTGTTTTGATAAATATTTTTTGTTAAAATATTTATTTAAAAAAAAAAATTACTATGTAAATTAATTATTTGTACGTGAAGGGAATTCTGTGCTGGATTGATTCAGAAATTTGGTAGACGTACTTCTGTTCAGCATTTTTTTTTTTTTTGATTCTTAAAGGTCGAAAGTGATTTAACAGAATGAATTTAGATCTAAGAAAAGATTTTATGCAGAAAAATTTATTAAAAAAAGAAAATGCCTGTGTGTCGAAAAAGCAGCCGAGAATAGAAAAAAAAAAGAAAGATGATTAGCAAATTACAAGAATAGAAAGAAAAGAGAGGAAAGAAAAAAGGAAAAATCGGCTTCGCTAATGGTGTGTCAGTATGGCCTAGCCCGTTAGAAGATCCAGAAACGTGACTTGGTTGTTGAAGTGTTGTCCGAGAGAGTTGTTGACGTCCCACATTCGCTTCATTAACGTTCTTGTCGTATTTATGGAGATATCAGAAACCATCTGACCGTAGTCGATAGGGCTCTAAGTCCTGACAATCCTGTTGTAACCATTCTTTTGCTTTATTGTCTGACACATAAAGGGTGGAAGGTGTTTTAGGTTTATGTGATATGTGTGCATCAATTTGTTCTTCCATAGTTTGCTGTTGTATATAAATGATTTCGGTGCATTCCTATTAACTTTTTGTGTTCCTATCAAAAACTGGTTTAATGTTTTTAATGCAAGACATTAAAAAAAAAAAAAATCCATTAATTTTCTCTTCGAAAAATACGAGTTAGCTTACGTTAACATTCACATATTTAATGCCCGTTTCATATTACCAAAAATGTTAATAATATATTAAAATTTTACTTTATACTTTAAAATTTCTTTTTTTTTTTTTTTCTAAAGCATCAAATAATTGATGAACTGCTTAAAATCCTCAAGATTAGCCATTCGTTTTAATACAAAAATTTTCAGTATAAACAAAAATTTAAACTGTATTAGTATTGTTACATCGATGATTATAAAACTTATTTCCCATTTTGATCAATAAATCTATTTTCTGTGTTATTTTTTTCTTTGAAATTTTTTTTTTGGAATCGATAAATTTTCTATCTACTTAGAAAAATTCCTTTTTCTTCCCTTTCAAATAACAGCAATAATAATAATAATAATGAATTATATTAAAATAATGCTATTAAAAATAATTAATTATAATTTTTTATACTGTCGTGTTAACAACTAACTTAATCTTTCAGTTCTGTTTCTTCAGATATTATCCTCAAAATAAATCCTTAAAAAAAGTAAAAGGGTCATCCCAAAAGTAATGCCATTTTTAGCATTAAATTTTGAAAGGATGCAGAAGATAAATCACCTGTTAATTTAATTAGATATATATTATTTGAATCAATAATACTCTTCCAATATCACGAAAGCTAAAAATTCTTGTTTAAACAAGCTGAGACACGTTTGAACAAGTACAGTATTGAAAAAAAACGACATTACTTTTTGGATGGTATGATAAAATGCGTGCTGTAGTATATTCGATGGCTATCGGAGAGGAGGCTCATCAAAATTTATTGGAAGATAGTTTAGCACAGTGATAGTAAAATTTGCCATCACTGTGCTAAACGATCTTGCAATAATTTCATAATATGCTTTGACTATCAAATCTAAGGTGCAATAAAAATTCAAAAGGGCCCACCAACCTCAATTCTTTCTTAATAAATGAAGAAAACTATAGAAAATTTAAAGATTTTATTATGAACACCGATATAACTGCAATAACAGATTTGTTAATGTGTTCAGTGACTATAAGAAGGGGCAAACTGTCCCGTGTTTCACGATTTTTGAGGCCTCAATTTATAACTCAATATGTAAGAAAAAACATATTTGTATATTTTTATACTGTTCCAGCTTCAGTGTTTGTCGAAATTTGAAGTTCTCTATCAGTGTTTTCGCTTTTCTTGTACACATACTACTGTATATTTGTCAATTTGAATGTAAGTGTAAGCATTATATTTAGATATTACGTGGCATCTTATATTGTGTAAGTGTGAGTTTGAAGTTCTTTATCAGCTTTTCTTGTACACATACATTCAAATTGACAAATATACAGTAGTAAGTGTAAGCATTATATTTAGATATTACGTGGCATCTTATATTGTGTAAGTGTGAGTTGATATAGTTAAACGTGATTGTTAAACTAAAAGTTGATACGGAGATTACTATTTACTATAGTAACTTGTTGAATTTTTAAACGTGTATAATCAAGACCCATTGTTAAGTCTTTATTTTCTTGTCCATAGTTTTATTTTAAATTTTGAAGGGCCTCGAAAATATTAGTTGCCCCAGACCTCACAGTTTCTCTGAAAGGCACTGAATGTGTTTTTGGTAACTATCTAATCAGCAGTTGTTCTTTACAATAACAATAATATATTGCAAATATTGTACTTATAGTGTAAGCCTCCTATCTGTATTCATTTTTTTCTAATAAATCTGGTGTTGGATCATCTAATCAGCAGTTGTTCTTTACAACAACAATAAAATATTGCAAATATTAGTACTTATAGTGTAAGCCTCCTATCTGTATTCATTTTTTTCTAATAAATCTGGTGTTGGCCTCTTCCTCTTCTGTTAGTGCCTACTCCTTTTGATAGGAATCTTTACTCTTTCTTCTTACTTTCTTATATTCTTCTCATTTCAGTCCATTTCAGCAGACTAAGGCGCAGTCCTGTTTACTTACTGTCGTAGTATTATACCTTTAAATTTTTTATCAGCAGATTGAATCGAGTTCTCCGGATAAATGCTGTTTAAGAATTAAAAATCTTTCGTTATAAATCCAAACTAGATGTCTGACTATTAAATGATTATTACTGATAATTATTCTCTGTTATAATCTATAAGTTGTAAATAGATTAGTTAATATGTTGCAAGTTTATCAAGAATCTGTTTAGCGGTTTATTTCTTATTCAAGTTGTAATATCAGAAAAAAATCGAACGTGTTGCGTAACGAATAATCCAGAAATTTCGTATTCTTAATTTTTTGGAACGTTGATGACGGAAGTAGAATTAAATGAGAAAATATCGAAAATAATAATTATGCTACAGGAATAGATTCCTTAAAGACGATACACTTAATCCAAATAATACGTCAATACGGAAAACCTTCTATCATCGTTTTAAAAGTACTGTACTGAGAATAGTCGATTTCTCCTTTTCGGTGGATATTTTTAAGGTTACAGGTACACGTGAAGAAGCGTGGGAGTATTGCTGTCACTGGAGATCGAATAAATTATTATGCAGTTAAGCCAACAAGAGGAAACTGATTTACACCTTTAAAATTTGACCGTTGTCTTCGTTGATAACGTTAACTATAGCCACACAGGAAAAATATTTTAAGGAAAATTTATAAATGCTTAAAATATAAATAGGAAATATGTCTAATTGTCTGTTTTTTTTTTTTTTTTTTTTTTTTTTTTTTTTTTTTTTTTTTTTTTTTTTTTTTTTTTTTTTTTTTTTTTTTGAAGATAAGAATCGATTTTAAGTCAACCACTTAGTTATTTTATTTTAAATCTCTAGATTTCTTCAGATTTATCCGAGTAAATATTTACTTGCAGACAATCTATACTGATTATTTCTTGAGTTCATCGAAAACGAAATATTGTAATTACATAATATTTATTTATCTATAAACTAGTCGAATTTATTGACTTACATTCTCTCCTTAGGCCTAACGACAACGAAATAAAAATGTACAGTATTTTTAAATATTATTTATGACAAAATTATTATAGATAACGAAAATATCTCGAATGAAAATTCATAAATAGACGTGTTTGCTGTTTTCTTTTTAATTTTATATTCAGTACTTCCTTTCCCTCCCTGAACCTTCCCAGAAAAAGTAGTTATTTCTTACACGTGGCAAACCACGTGGTTACCTTTCACATTTACTTTCGTGTTCCGTTCCCTCTCAGAATGATATCTTACAAATTTTGATTAGAGAAATAGCTGAGACATTGATGGAATTTTTTGACATTCTTAAAAGGTTTAGACGAATTTAATTCGAGAGTAGTGACGTAATTTATTTGCCTTCCTCTGAACAGAAATTGGACTTGTTCCTATCTGCAGATATATTTTTTGTAGAAAAACAATAACTATAAAAGTCATTTCTTATATTTTATAATGAATGTATTGTTCGTTATTAAGAGATATTGGATATCGCAGAGATGTTAGTGGGTGTTACTAATTCCTATAGACTAATACAACTACCCACATAACACTGTGATCGACTGTATATATAGTGTACAGTATTCGATGTGGGGAGTTCATTAAAAAGAGTGCAAACAGGCTTGGCTGGTTTTACCTTTACCAGCAAGCGAAAAGGTGTTTTCTATTTGTGGGTGGTCAAAACACCTGTAGTGTGCGAGAAAACTATGATTATTAATAAACTGTGTCGCATTCCGGTATTGTTTTGCTAGCGCAGACACAAGTTTTTTTAATTAATAAATCGCGTCGAGCCAAATTTGCGTAGACAGCTTTTTTTTTTCGCATGTTCTCTGGAGTGTTCTTAGAAAAACAGTTCACCTGTGACCAAATGCTGACGAACTAGCTAGTGGCTAAATTTACTATCCACCCACTGAGCATATGGGATATCAAAAGTTTAGAGGGACAACTGGGATGAGTTAGTCTGTCACTTAGCTGCCAAAAACTGTCGTGCGCCGCATTTTTCCTAACAAAAATCTCATCTAATGATTTCCCTTCAAACGTGCTTTTGTATAGTCGATCGTTTATCTAGCGATCGTTGTTTGACTTCGCAATCCGGTCGCGCTTCGTCGAATCTACTAAAAGTCATTTACCTCACTCTATCACTGTGTGACGTTATCCTGGTATTAATCGTTGCAAAGCATTATTCTTTTGTGTGACGTCGATATAAAAAGCTTCCACACATTATTGTGTTATGTATATATAGTCTACGTTTTTACTATGGACTCGATCTATTTTGAATTGTATGAAATTCTAGATCGTTGTTTTAAGACGCGAAAAATCGGTATAAGCATCTTCCTATATGTTCAGGCACTCATTGACATCTGAAATATAGGAAATTGTGCGATATCCACGCACGTAAAAATCGATAGCGTGCGTGTTTCAAAAAAGTCATACCTGACTCTACCTACATTTTTTTCTTCTATTTGGGTCGATATTTCCCCCTCACAAAAAAAATCGCTTACGAAAGCTATTAGGTGATACCCTATTGAAAGTGGGAAATATTTTAATTAAAAAATTTTGCCTTCTTAACTATATACCGTATATATAATATGATGATGATGATGATTATTACATCATAAATGTGATTTTATGATATTTTTATGTGAAAGCTTTTTCAAAATATATTCATCCATTTTACATCATATTGAATGCATTATACTGTTTATAATATTTTTTATAGCAACGTTGTTACTTATAGGGATATACAGTATATTAATACTTATTATTTATAAATTCATTATCACTATTATAACTGATGATAATTATCATCTTAATTCTATTGGTATTATTAATTTTGGAATACTATTGCATGTAATATTTTATAAAATTCACAAGTGTCTTTATAATATATTCATCATAAAAAAGAAAAAATTATACTTCATTAGAAGTATCTTGAAGAGAAAACGTCATTAAAAGATTATGCATCATTTTTGTAATTTTTTATTAAGAATAACTGTGTAATAAAAACATTTAAAATAATTAAAATTTATTTAATAGTCATTCAAATAAGAAATTATTCTGGATAAGTAGTCAGTATTGTCTAGACTTTATTAAGATATATTTTGAATAGAGATTATTTGAATTTTTAGAATTATAATAGAATATTATGTAACCGAATTTTTAGAATTATAATAGAATGCTATATAACCGAACTTTTTGAAATATGTTCTAAGTTATTGTTATGTTTGGAAAGTTATCTCTGTAAGAAACATGTACTGATGAGGGACTGGTAACGGGTCCGAAAACGTTTTACCGTATTAAAAGTTTTTTACTTGCTCTTACTGCTGTTTGAACTCGTAGAGATTATTTGAATTTTTAGAATTATAATAGAATGCTATATAACCGAACTTTTTGAAATATGTTCTAAGTTATTGTTATGTTTGAAAAGTTATCTCTGTAAGAAACATGTACTGATGAGAGACCGTAACGGGTCCGAAAACGTTTTATCGTATTAAAAGTTTTTTACTTGCTCTTACTGCTGTTTGAACTCTGATCTCATATATTGAAGCAAGTTGTTTTTTCAATTTTGATATATTTTGAGTAATCTGTATTAAATGTAACTTCTAATTAATTTGGAATAAGTATAAAATTTATAGACTTAATTTAATTGTGATTTAGGAATTATTAATCACTTATTAAGTGACTTTAAATATTTCTATAAAATTTATAGACTTATGACTTAATTTAATTGTGATTTAGGAATTATTAATCACTTATTAAGTGACTTTAAATATTGAGATAATTTATATATACAAGCAGTTCCCAAGTTTCGTAAGTGAATTGTTGTGTGAAACCCTACATAACTGAAAACATACATATGTCAGAGCATACATTATATAATACTAATATGTCACAATGTTGTAACACTAAAAAGAGTTATACTAAAGAATAAACACATAAGTCATGTGATAAAGCAATTGTTTACTGTCTTGGAGAATCTGAATTCAATTCCAAGTTCTACACCTCTAGTTTTTCTAAGGATCTAAGTTTGGGTCTTGTTCATTAACTAAAAATAATATTATGTAAGTATGGATCTATGTAAGTCAGGAATTGCCTGTATTTATATACTATAATTTATAATGATTTAGCCAAGAATTAATCTTCAGAAGTCTAGTATTTTTTGTTTGTATATATAATATAACATAACATATATATATATATGTATATATATAGCATTTTTATTTTTCTTTTTTGCATGAGTAAGGTAAACTGGTAGATATATAATTATTAATAATATAGTTGTTGGCATATATTAGATATCCGTAATGAGTTAAATAATATAATTTTAAATGGCAAAGGTAAAATTTCTCTTAATCTCTGTTATAATGATTTTGTATATGTGATAAGTAAATATTGTTAATATTAAATCTTATACTAAGCTACATGAATTCCAGTTTAAGTAAACTTGATTAAATAAATATAAGATTTTGCAAATCTGCATTTCATACATATATTCTACAAAATGTGCTTCATATTAAATAAGGTATATAGTATATACTGTATAGTGTGTGTATTTATGTATGTATTATATTACTGTGCTGCTTTCTTTCCATCATGTTTAAACAAGTTTTACTGCAATATTTATTTACTAAAGCAAAATTACATAAATAAAACAGGTAGTACTCTCTACTTTTTATTCTGATGATGGTCTTGTTATTCAAAATCAGTTTTCTTTTAGCATTGGAAATCAAGGAAGTAGAGTGATTTGATATGAAGGGTAAAAGATTTTATTCTTCTCTTGTTAATATCAGATCAGATGCTATTTTTATTATTCATATTATATCTTAACAATAACTTGTTAGTAAATGGATAAATTTTTTTAATAATGTTTACTAGATGTATTAGAATAAAAATGCAATTATATTAATTGGTTTATATAAGGCAAAACTCTGTTGTAACAAATATGTTTGAATAACTTTACATTTAATCCATAATTTATAATGTCAGGTGAAACAGATATTTAATGAAATTATATTTAGTTGAAAAAATATTGCAATAAAAAAATAATAATTTGGATTAAAATGTTTAAATTGATTAATCCATTTGAAAAAACAATTTAATAGAAAAAGTAATAATCTTTATATAGTAATGTCTTTATATTTTGCAATATTTAATAAAGATATTATGTAATCTATGTAATATGATTTATTATTTTTTAAATGTGAAGTGTCATGATTATTTGTATGCCGAAATGACAACACCAACAATAATATGTTTATGTACATCTGAGGTGGCAACATCCATAATATTTCCATGTGTATAAAAGTGCCTCACTGTAGTGGCAACACTACTTCTTATCTTGACATTGTGTTGTTTGATATATGACTCTACTACGATCTGTACTTCCTGTAAATATGTATATATTAAACCACTGAATACAATCCAATTGCATCTTGTGTTAATATCCCAGATAAAGAGCATAACATGAAGTAAACAATCATAATATCAATGTATTATAGTAAATAAAATCAATTTAATTATGTGCATATTTTGTTGTTATAAAGAATTAAATAAAAAAAATAATTATATAGTAAAATATGCACAGTTTAGAACAACAGTGAAATTAAATCTCTTAAGCAGACTATTTATTTAGCTTTATCAAATATTCAAATTGCTTGTTTATCTTTTTTGGCTCTATACTTTGTTTATTTACATTTTCTATTTTTTTATTAATTGGCTTATTTTTTTATATTTTACATTCCATTTTATTAATTTCTGTTATTGATTTCTATTTTGTGCTTGTTTATTATTATTAAATTTTAAAATTCTAAAGCAAACAGTAATAAATGAAGATTTTTTATTTAAAAACTTTTTGCCATTATGATTCTGATTGGCCATACTTTAATTTTCTTAATTTAATCCATTATTATTTTTTTAGTTTGTTTAGTACCAAAAATAATTTTTATGTTGTATTTATTTCATTTTTGTTTTAGTTTATTACAATGACTGATATTTTTTATTATTAAAAATTTATTATAAATAGATTGATTTAAAGAGTTTTTTACTATTGTATTAATATTATCTAATACACTAAAATTTTACAGATGAATTTTGAATATTTTGTAATTGATAGGTTTTTGTATTATCAGATTATAAATGAAATTCAACTAAAATAGTTCTCATATAAGAAAATAGCAATATAGCAAAATTCATATTGGATTTTTCTCTGTAGATTTACCTTTTTTATTACATTTTTTTATTGCAACAGTTCTGACAAATACCAAATATCAATACATAAAATTAATCTATAAAATCTTTAAACATAATATAATCAATCATAGCTAAGATATGCATTTCAAATAAAATAATATAGTAATATGTTTAGAAACTTTCAAAGTAATATTCCTTAAAAGAACAACAGTTTTGAAACAATAGCACTTCCCACCATTTTGAAAAAGCACTACTGATGTGTAACAACTGAAAACAATAAAATAGTACTCATTATCTACAAAATACAAATACTAATTGTACTATTTGAATATACCCATTTCTTATTTATTCTGTCTTGCAAAACACTCTTGAAATAGCAAAAAAATTTGAAAATCCTCCAATTGCACTACTATAGCAATAAGTACATTGATGAAGTTACATCGATGGACTGTTTTGCAAAATCCTATATAATCAAAACCTACATATGTCATAGTATATATTATACCAGGGGTGACCAAGCTTCGTGTTACTATGAGCCATTTAGGAGAATCTCAAATAGTTGAGAGCCACAATCAGTTTCTTTCTGAATCAGTGAGAGCCATATCATTTTTTTGGGTAATCTTGATAATGGTTTAAAAAATTGTTTATTATATAATTCCAGCGATTCCGCTTAATTGGGCCAAATCTCAAAAAAACGGTAACTAAACTAATAAACTAATGCATAATTTAAATACTTAATTGGGACAGTCCCAGAAAAGGAATTTAGCAATTTTTGACATATTTTAGGGATTTTTCGAAAGTATGTCAACACTACGTACACTAATATTTGACAACTCTAGCATGATGCGAATCAGTTATCTATTGTTGTGCATCTGGCAATTTATGCATCTGCTTAAGAGTCTACCATTACTATATACTGTACTGTACCTAGCGATATTCATTTACAGTGTTGATTTTATTTAAAATTTTTAAATCTTTGGCAAGATGCCAAGAAATGAAATTGCAAAATTTATCATGTATGTATTATTTTTTCTTCCAATTTATAGTGCAAATATTTTCTGTATTTTGGTTTAATAAAGCATTAAAATAGGCACCTAATTATTATTTTTTAACTACTTATTTATTTACCTACATATTATATATTTTATTTTAGAATTTATTATTAGTTCATTTAATTGGGGCAGCCACTTAATTGGGCTAAAATGGATTAGTCCCAATTAAGTGGAATTGACTGTATCATCATATGCATACTATTTTTTACAATAAATAAACAAATTACAAATTTATTATTTTTTAAAATTAAGTAGATATTTGCTCCATATTAACTATTGACTTTCATGGTATGGAGTCACACTGAAGGTACCAAAAAGCCACATGTGACTTGTAGCTGCAGTTTGACCACCAATTGCATTATATAGAATTAGTGTGTTACAATGATGCAACACTAAAAATAATTATATTAAAGAATAAATACATAAATTATAATTATATTAAAAAATAAATACATAAATTGCATTGTAAAGCAGTTGTATATCATCTTGGAGGATCTGGATTCGATTCTGAGTCCCACACCTTTAATTTTTTTGGAGGGTTCAGACCTGCTCATTATCTAAAAATAATCCTACATAAGTACAGCTCTATGGATATTGGATCTACATAAGTTGGGGATTGCATGTATTATATATATAAATATCATAATGATTTCTTTTCAGATACTGCACTATAGATTCCTTGTATTAATTTTTAATAAAATAGCCATTTTTTACAAAAAATATTTTACCAAATTAAGTTTAAATGTGTAATTTCATAGTTAGATGATGTTATCTCTTAGGAGGTGATATCCATTCAAAACATAAGCATTAAAATATCAATATCTCTGAAATTATTTGTTATACATGAATAATATTGTTATAGTCATTTGAAAGATTTTATACATATTTTAAAACAATATCTTATATAATTACATTTTCCATCAGTTTGGTGTCAGACCGGATCTCCTGCAAAATATCTCAAAAAAAAAATATTGCAAAGTATTCAAATTTTATTTGATCATTCCTTTCAATCCAAACTATATGTAAACTAATTTGAAGTCTCCCTACCTTTTTACAAAGTGATGGAATTTGGAATTTAACCCATTTAATATTTTTTGAACTATTTGTAGCATAAAAAAAACACATTGCTTTGAAAGTTTTTGGTAAAAAAATGACTATATCATTAATTGATCTTGGTAAAAATTTTTATCTATATTTTTATTTCATTTATAAATAAATAGAAATACTCAAAAATATACATTGAATGTATTGGATATTTTGCATACATATTTTATTCTAAATTTTCCTATTCTCTGAGATACTAATTTTATAATAAAAATTTTTATGATTGTTACTATTATTCTTTTATTTTCAGCATCGTACTTATATTCCTGTGAGATAGTAGGCAGCATATTGCAACAGAATATACTCCCAACACAGATTAAATAATGCCATAAATTCTTGTCCCTATACATTATGCCAACATTCTCCATAATCATTATCTTCATATATGCAGGTCTTTTATTCATTCTCTCAAGTTAATAAATTTTCATATATACATCTATTATTTCCTACATCTATTATATTATCTATTATTTCATATATATATCTATTCTTTCTCACACTTGATATATGAGGGGAGGCCAAAAAGTTCTTATTTTGATCATGATATGGATGTACTAGAGATTGAAATGTGGTCCTCTAACTCTTCCTTCTCTACATATCCATCTGCTAGAGCCACACAGTTCTCACATCTGTGGAATAGTTGTTTAATCTCATTTCTTTAATGATGACCTCCTCATCATCAAAGAAAGTTCTTCTTCATAAATGTTTTTTCATCAAAGAGAATAAGGGGGAATAGGGCAAGATTTCATAGCCATATTTGTGCAGATAAGTAACTGTTTCCTCAGCTTGATAAGCAGGTGCATTGTTAGCTAGTAGAAACACACCTTTTGATAGCAAACCAAATCTAAATCTTTTTTTCTTGATACTATCCTTAACTTTAGTAGCAAGTTCCTATAGTATGCCCTTGTTATTGTTGACATTTTTTGTAAGTAATCTGTCAATATTACTTACAAAAAGGTTGACATATCTGTCAATATTATTCTTTTCCTGTCCCAAAACACAGACAACATGACCTTATTGGATAGCCTTCTCTTGATTCATTCTGTAGGCTGATGCAACCAACTTGTTTCCATTGTTTCACAGTCTCATATGATGGGCATTCTTCCCCATACACAGTTGGCATCTCTTTATGGATTGTTTGTAGTTTTTCCCTTGAAGATGAAGGAATTGTATCATAGCCTGATACTTGATTTTGTCCAGAAGAAGGTCCAAGTATGATACCTTCTACTATCACACTTCTAATTCTGGTTAAACAAGATCTGACAAAACAAAAAAATAGCATGTGTATTAGTAAGATAGTAATCTATTATTTGTTTACAATTAAAGATTTATAGCACACATACAAACATAGTGAATGTGAGAAGTTTTTAGCCTCCCCTTGTATATATACATCTACCATATAATTACTTTATCAAATATTAACTTACTATCCAAAAAGAAAGTGAGACTTATAAGATCACCATGATGGCTATTTGAAATAACAAACAAGTTTTCATGAAATTTGGTAGTAATGTTCTGCAGTATAAAAATAACTGAAGTAGAATAAAAATAGTGCTGAAGTATAAAAATAACTTCAACATCACATTAATTTATCTCTCTAGCTTTAACCACATTAAAAATTCACATTTACCAAGATCTGAAGATCTCTTAATATCTCCTGAACTATTCATCAGCTTTTTATGAAATTTAGCAGGTTGACCATGTCATTATAAATTTCTGATACATCAATTAATCCTTTAGCTGCAATCATTTAAAAATAGTGAATTTTTAAACTTCAAAGGTTTTTTCCAATACAGTTTAAACTATCTGTTAAAAAATTTATAAAATTTATCAGGATTGTTGAGATATTAATGGAAAAGTTGAAATAAATTTAATTAATCCTGTAGAGTCATCCATTTAAAAATAACAGGATTCAGTTTTCTGAGGTTTATCCATAATAATTATAGAGCTATTTAACACATTTTTATGACATTTGATACTGTATATAGTTTATGCCATTGAAGATAATTTTAATGACACATATTTTAATTCCATATCTTTAATCATTAGTTTTTTCTAAATTGCTTGTACTTCATTCTTTCATGCTACAGATCAGCTACCTTGACTTGGATTATCTGAGGTTAATATGATGTTGAAATTATCTTTAATGGTAGAACATTATTATCAAGATTCATGAAAATCTGGAGTTCAAAAGTTAAAAAAAAGGGAAGCAAAGGGAATGGTATTGAGTACAAGTGAATATATATGTGAGAATTTATGGATTTGAGAATATGAATAAGAGAAGTGCACATATGAAGATAATGATTATGGAGCAGGTTGATTAAGTCAACTGACATGGGTAGCCTGATAAATTTCATAAAAATGTAATGAATAGTTTAGGAAATAGCAAGAGAATATTTCAGAACTTAGAAAAACTACTGTTTTTTAAATGATTAAAGCTAGAAGATTAAATTAATGGGAAGTTGAGATTCTTTAATGGTAGAACATTACTACCAAGTTACATAAAAATTTGCTCATTATTTCAAAAGATATTAGTGGGAAACACACACGCAAACAACTATCATGTGATTTTATAAGCCTCAAATGTCCTTTTAGGAAAATTACACTCCATTGCACACTCTTGTGCTTCATTGTTTGGAATACTGTCATATCTTGTAATTCCAGTCATATATCTCATCTCCGTTCTACTTAAACACATAGTACTATTTTAATTTGCTGCTGATACTAGCAATAAACTTAATGCTTGAAAATAATAGCACTTATCAGCAGTTGATAAATTATAATTAAATTTATTGAAATGTTTTTGATTAATAAACAACCATCTTCAGCGTCAAGAATAGAATACAAAATTTTTAGTTTGTTTATTCATTGCAAGTAACACTCTAATATTTGAATAGAATACAAAATTTTTAGGAAAACAAACTAAACATTTTGTATTCTATTCTTAATGCTGAAAATGGTTGTTAATTAACTGAAAAGGTTTCATTAAATTTAGTTATAATTTATCAACTGATGTTAAAGTGCTGTTATTTCCAAGTATCATGTTTATATCTTAAACACTTCCTATGCCTTTTATATCATATACAGGCTTCATTCCTATTCATTTAATGTTGAAACAAGTACTTTCATATACAGATATCCTAGCATTCTTTGATAGATTCTTATTTCTAACATATTTCTCAAGCACACCTATGAATTTCAATTTATAGCATTTATGATTCTTGTAATCTCACTAATGCCACCATCTCTCTCTAATATAATTCCAAAATGTGCAAATATATGATTCACTCATATTCTCCAAATTTATTCTATTCAGCTCTGAAGTAATTATATGCTCGGTGATAGCAAATAAAGGAGAAGAAGGCCAAAGAAAGAGTAGCAAGAGTCAATGGATGTGTATCTGAAGATGCATTTTTATATTTGAGAATATGAATAAGAGACATGAATGATTGAAGAGAATGACTGTGAAGGAAGTTGGTAATAGTGGATATGGATAAGGATCTTGCATTTTTTTATGCTCCCTCTCAAACATGAGATTGAGAGGGAGCAAAAGAATAATTGCTATGTTATACACATCTCATGAAGCAAAAGATATTGCTATGTTATACACATCTCATTCAGATTTATGCAACAAGTGCAACAAGCTCTGTTCACACTCAGAATGCAAAACAATGTCACTAATGTACAAAAAATAGCACACATGCTCTTCTCCTCTTATCTTTTCATAAAATCATTTATAATAGCCTTTTTCAGATATGCATTTATATGAATATTAAATAGCCATGAGGATATCACTTATTATTATATCTCCATCTTGGAGATCCAGTACTGGACTAAGGCAACCAAAGGCACTTATTTTGAATCACCCTTTACAAATTCTAGACAGTTGCTTGCAATGTATAAAAATTAAGTAAAGATTGTTATAGGATTCCTTATCTGTCATTTCAGAAGACATCTTCACTTAATTGGGATTTTCAATAATCCCATTTGTAGAAAATGTTGAAGAAGATGAATCTCTCCTTTATGTAATGTGCAAATGTATGTCTTTTTCAGGACTAAGCTATGATCTTCTAAGATTGCATTTTTCTATATTGAATGTTCTTTTTATGATTCTATTGAAAAAATTACTGTTTTTTGTGTAAGACAGGATTTCTAATGGGCTGATGGCTATGATTTTGTTAGAGATGCATAATAAATTATTGGATGGTTGCAGTGCAAGAACAATTTTCTACCTCTCTTTCCAAATCATACTCGTATTCATTCTCAATTCCAAAGTGCTCCCTTTCAAACTCTTACATATATTTCTTTCTTAATTCCAAACCATAAGCATGAGAATGAAATAATACATGTCAGTGCTTTCATTTCATTCTCACATTTGAATAATTGTTAGCATATATATCTTTATAATTCCAAGCAGTCATTCACTCTTGCAATACATCTATACTCTTTACAGCTTACTTCTATTTACTTGGTCATGTCTTCTCAAGATCCAGAAGTGCATTAAATATCTTTTTTTCCCTTCATTCAGAGATACATTACACTTGCACACATTGAAAAATCTTGTCTAAGCATCATTTTCCATTCCTGAAACCAAATTACACATCTCTCATATTCTCATCAGTCACCCTCTTCATTCTCTCCAGCACAAATTAATCAACTATTTTTCTGGATACATTCAAACTTATATATTATATAGTAGATCCCAGATTTACACAGTTTCAACTAATGTGGTTTTGGAAATACTTGGATGTGTAAGTCTAATTTCATTGAATTTCCATAAAATATGAATGAAAAATTCATTAAATGTTTTATTTTTTTTGCAAAATTATCACTTATGGCCTTAAATTTTCTTATCTATGTTTAAAGTATTCTCATTAATTTTGCTGTTTGCTAATGTGCTCATTCACATATATTGAATTTAAAACATTGTTGAACTTATGCAGTTTTCAATTTACCTGAAAATTTTTTGACAAATTACGGTACCTTGTATCTTTTTTCTTCCTATCCATTCTTTCATCACAAACTTCTCTCAAAATGCTTGCCATGCTCTTTAAAGTATATTCACATAACCTTTGCATTGCAAATTTTCTTATCTGAAGGGTCAGTGCTTCTCACAGCTTCACTTTTTTATACTTCTTACTTCATATATAGATCCTTCACTTTCACTTGCATTTACACTTCTTTTGTTCTCTTCACATTCAGATTTTTAGGCCATAAGTGATCATTCTTGTTGTCAGTAAGCAGATTCATCCTTGAAATTACTATATGGCCAATTTCAAAGGTAAAAAATCTTCTCATCACAAAAGTGATGTTTCACTCCTGTATTCACATACTTTCCCTGCAATATCTCAGCATATAAGTTATGTCAGTCATACTCATCTAATATCTCTCATGGTTCTTTTCAAGTGTATTGATGGATGGCCTTATGCCAGAGAAAGAATTTGAACAGTCCTCTCTCTTGGCACAGAATCTCTTGATAGTAGTCCCTTCCCATTGTCATTCATCTATGGGATAACTCTTAATATATTATAATACTATAATTACAAATAGTTTTCAATTTCTGATGAGGTTTGATTTGAGCTCTGAGATTATAAGTCAATGCAGTCAGAAGTTGAAAATACCCTAAGTTTATAAATTCCTACTATCATATTTATTATAACATATACAATACAAAAAAAGAGGTAGGAAGAGCACTTGCAAAAGAAAGTCCACCAAAAAATGATGTGGATAGGACTTTATATTATCATAATAAACTTAACAAACACAAAACTACAAGAACCAGAAACAAAAATAATGTTTCAGTATATCAGACTATTAAGCATGAAATCATATACATGTGAATTGTATTTTACTAAATATAAATAATTCAGCTCAATTTCAAAAGTGGAAAAATATACTTTAATAAACTTGAAGATCTTTCAGCTTTACCAAGCCATCTTCAGCAAATCCTGATTTTGCTGAAGATGGCTTGGTAAAGCTGAAAGATCTTCAAGTTTAATAAAGTATATTTTTCCACTTTTGAAATTGAGCTGAATTATTTATATTTAAGTACAAAGTGAGATGAAATTATGCATTAGTATTTTACTAATCACAGAACTTACTAATTATATCACTATAATAAAGAATGATCATAAATTAAGGAATGTATATATTCTGATAAAAACTAGATTGTGAAAATAACTTTAAGCACTAATAAGCAGACCAAAATACACTAAAAAGCACTAAATATTCTTTTATTTAGAAGCGCTTTCAGCTTATGCACCATCATTAACTCTTACACAACATTCTGACGTTTTTTGGAAGTCAAAAGCGCTCCTCTGAATAAAAGAATATTTAGTGTTTTTTAGCGTATTTTAGTCTGCTTATTAATGCTTAAAATTAATCAATCAGTCAACAATCTAGTTAAGTACCGTTCAAAGTTGGTATTCTTTGTTCCAAACTACGTCAGAATGTTGTGTAAGAGTTGATGGTGCATAAGCTGAAAGCGCTCCTCTGAATAAAAGAATATTTAGTGTTTTTTAGTGTAATTTGGTCTGCTTATTAGTGCTTAAAGTTATTTTCACAATCTAGTTAAGTACCATTCAAAGCAGTACATTAGTTAAATAATCGTTATCCTGACAAAAAATTAATTTATTCTAAAAACAAAAAATAATCATATTCATACTACAAATTATAGTTATGTTTAAGCAGATCTGATTTTCATGAGGTGCTTAGATTTCCATTACATTTGATGGATTTTTATGTGTGTAACAATACTTCAGTTGCAAATTCAGTAATATTAATGACTTATTATTATTGATTTTATAATCTTTATGTAAATAAATCATAAATGATTATTTTTTAAATTAGTATCAAAAAACTTGCATTTTTGTATCAATACTGGTATTTGAATATTGGAAAAAAAAGACCAGGACTTTAGTATTTGGAATCCTAGGATTTTGGTATTATAAGACCTATTCCCAACTAATCCTTCCACTAAAACCCAGCTATCATCCAAATCATCTGCCACAAACATTTACTTATCATAATGGCATACAGCTTGTAATTCATTTCATACTAGAAGTTGTCTTCACTTGTGCTATTTGAAAAGTCTTATCCAGTAACTATAAAAATCTGTCATATCAGCTTCATCCTCATCTACATCATTCAGGCAATCATACAATTCTATTGTAACATGCACTTCTTTATTCTCTCATTTACCATGATAGCTATACTAGGATAGTTATTAGGATATTTGATGTATATCACATTTACCATCCCTAATTAATCAATTATGTGCATGTGAAACAGCATATATCATGGACCTTTTATATTCATTTACCATATTTTAGTTTTATAAAGATTATATATCATAAATTTTTATTTTTAAAAATTAATACGTATTCTGTATAAAATAATGTTTATATGCTTTTTATTTAAGTAATAGCAAGTGAAGATGTTTTTGACAATTCTTAAATCTTCATACTGTTGTTTTTTGCTAAATGCTTAAAACTTTGATCATCTAGCAAATTTAAAGCAAATTTACTAGATGATCAAAGCAAATTTAAGTAATAAAAATAAGCAAATTCTTTAAATTTATTTTCATCAAAAGTTTATAGATTATTCCTTAATACTAAGCTTGGTTTTAACAGCCACATCATAAATTGATATAGTTTTGAGTCAGAAATATGTGTGTATTTATATGCTACAGTGCAAATTCTTGTCATAAGTTGGGGATGTTACAGAGAATCCTCAACTTATAACAATCCATAATTATTATTTATGACAGAAATTCAGACTTACAAAGGCTGCCATCATTGATTTTGCAATAATGGCAGCCAATTGACTGGATGGCCAAGTGGAGCATACTATATTTTCATCTTGGAGTATTCATGTTTAATTCCAAGTCCTATATCTTCAGATTTTTTTAGAAGAGACCAGGCCCAGGTTATTCAACCTCATCAATTCACCTGATTGGAAACTCTTAAGCAGTTTATACACTCTATTTTAACAGCAGTTTTACTTGTTCATGATTGATTGTATGGATAAACAGAATAGTGTGTGGGATAATCTCTATAGATCAAGTAGAATCTATCAGTGGTTGATTTTCTTCCAATTTACCTATTCTGTTTAATTGGACAAATGATAAAACTGTATATGTGTAACAGTTTCTAGTTTGGTCCATTCTCATTTTGTGATTATTGCATGATTGTAAATTAGTTGTTTTACTACATTCTTGTTTTATTACTGTATTGATGGTTTATTTTACTATACAGATAATTCAGCTTACATAGATCTGACGTAAGTAGACCGTACTTGCATTAGGTTAATTATAGTTAATGAGTTGAACCTGAACCTGGCCCCCTCTTGACCCTCTTCTGAAAAACTGGAGGTATGGGACTCTGCATTGAATCTGGAAGATGTTAAGTGATTGCTTTACCATGCAACTTCACTCAGCTTTGCATCATCAATGTGGCAGCTAGTAGAAGAGATATACACACTATAGATAACTCTCATATAACACAGTTTCAGTCTAAGATGATTAGAAAATTGAGGAGACCCTCATATAACATGGTACTTCTAAAACACGGCGTTTTACTTGTGTTAAATGTGTTTTTTCTTACACATTTAGCAAAATGTCATTTTCTAAATGTGTTACAACACAAAACATTTTCATTAATTTTTGTAAATCCACACTATGGACACCCAATACACACAAAACGCAATCATTGAGAAATATTTTGCTAAAATTAGTCATAAATGCAATTTCGCTAGTTTACCATGAGAAGGACGATATGCAATCTATTTTTGATTTTAAATTAAGTTAATTGAATTAATTTTGAAATTGAGTTAATTATTAACCATTGAGTATTTTATGTTCCAAATGTTTAGTTCTTGGATGAAAAGTAAAAGTAGAGGAATGTGAAATAGAAAAAACTTTTTTATTCATAAATTTTTTGGGGTATGTGTTAACGATTGTTTTGTATTAGGTTGCAGAGGGTTAGATTACATATTTTGTAAAGAAAAGAGAAGATACACAAACTTTAAATGCAAAAAAAAATTCAGAAAGTGAAGTTGATATTGTTAAAAAGAAAAAAATATTCTTGTTTTAACTGAACAGCAATAAGAAAGATGTAATTATTAAATGAATGTTACATAGGCTGTATACTTTTATCTTTCTTTTTGTTTTACATATATTGTTTTTTTGGGTTTTATGTATATATTTTTTCTTTCTTTATATTTTGTGTTATTAATATTCCTAATAAAAATAAGGTTTCTTAGTGGAATTAAAAAAAAGTTATTTGTTTTTAATTAGTTTTAGAACGTAACTCCCTTTTTTGTATTGGCTCCAGGTCTCATATCATGGTTTTACACAACACAACTCTTTTTAGGAATCTATCTGCTATGTTATACAAGGGTTACCTATATTATATTTTTTATTTTTTATATCATGGTAAAAATTCTTACTCTAGTAGCAGCACACTGCATTGTTCAATTTCAACTCCAACTATAAAGTAAGTGTACTCTACATATTGCAAATACCTTTTGCAATTTTCTGTTTGTCAAAAGTAGTAGTGCCAGTTCCCTATTTTCCATATTTCAATGGTTTCTTATGGAAATTATTATTTTGATTTGCATCATTTCACTCTGCATTGCCTTTTTGAAGAATGCATCTTCAATGGAGTCTAGGTTTTATTATTCACTCATATTATAAATCAATACATTGAAAAGATTGTTGACTCAGAATATAATAAATGTAGATTAGAACACAAAAAGATTTTTGAATTAAGTTATCTATGCTGAAAAAGGGATTACAGGATGGGCCATATAAGTTTCCATATGGTTTGTACTATGTAGGAACCATGTTTATAGGTTTTTATGGTTTTTACAAACATGGAATGAACATGATTAATGGGTGGGCCAGTTTCAATTAATTTTAAACCAATTTTTTTATGAAAAACCAAAAAAATGTTTATTTTAGGATGTTTATCTTCTAGACTCTATAAACTCCAGCAGGTGTAAAATTAATTTTAATGTTTATTTTTCCTATGTATGGAAACTTATGGCCCATTCTGTATTTAAACTACACAAAAAATATTTATGATATAAAAATTAGATTTGGATTACATTGAGGATGAAACAAATTTTTTCTTTCAATATCTTTATCTTCAATTTTAGATATGATGTATATAGGATATTTTTTTAATCAGTTTTATAAATTCTAAATGAATTATGCTTTTGATTAATTATATAAAAATATATTTTAAAAAATTATCCATCAAACATTATTTATTTTAAGAATTTGGATTCATTATCTTTAAAATTAGAAAATAATACAGTGGTGCCTCGCAATTCGACGTTCCGCAATTCATCAGTCTCGCAATTTGACAGTTGAGTTTCGAGGGATGGCGCATGCACATGCATGGAATTATGTGATGTCATTTGTTATTTGTCAGTTCTTTTTGGGCTATTTTGATGTTTGTCCGTGTTGTTTGTGTTAATTTTCAATTCTACATTTTTCAGAAAGTAAAATATTTGTAATTATTATTATTTTTTTTGAGTGAAATGTAAGTATGGGTTCAAAGAGAACTGACCAGAGGAATAATTCCGAAAAGAAGAACACTTGATTGAGCAAAGAGACAAAGAAAAAAATTGTAGATAAAGTGCAGAAAGGTCGAACAATTAAAATGTAACTCGAGTATGGCATTCTTAGGACAACTGTGACAACGTTTTGCAATAGAGAGAGAAGATTATGGATGCTAGGGTGTCTGCTGGAAGACTTCATTCCAACATCCAAGGGCTAATAAATTGTGTTGTGTATAAAATAGTGTATTTTGTAATTTAGTGTGTTATACAATAGTAAAACACATATAATAACGTAAATAATATAGTGTATCTCTCTCACTTTACCCATTAGGGGCGTGGGATGGGGACGGATAACGAATTAATCTATTTTACAGTCTTATATGGGAAGTATTGTCCTGCAATTCGGCAGTTTCTCAATTCGACCTTACTTCGGCGACAGATTAGTGATGAATTGCAAGGCATCACTGTATCTTATGAATTTAATTAAAGTACAGTTTAATGGATGGAAGTTTTAAGAGTTCTTTTAGGCTATAATTCATGACTTTTCAATTAAAAATTATAAAACTATATAGAATAAATAATCTTTCAGTAAATAATCTTTTTAAAAATAAATTTCCTGAATTTTTCAAATTCAGAGCACTTTTCAATTTTTTTATACAGGCAGTCCCCAACTTGCTGATGTGGATCATTCTGTGAAGCCTTATGTTAATTGAATCTACATATGTTATAGAGTATTAATAGATCACAAAGATTTAACATTAAAAATAGGTTAATAGTTTTATTAACCTATTTACTGCCATGCTCTACTCACTTGACCAACTCCTGAATGCCAAAAAGATTTATTTTAAGCCTAATGGACATTTGAATAAATTTAAATACTTATTTATTTCAGTTTTTATGCAATATTATTGATTTTTATACTCAATATATTTAGTTTTATCAGACATAAATTAATTTTTCTTATTTATTTATGTCAAAGATAATAAAAATATATAGTTTATCAAAATAATTTTAATTTAATCTCTTTTATTAATCTGTATTCTGAAGTGAAATTATTCATAATGAAAAATAATTTATTTTAATGTGCATATTTAATAAAAGTTCATTTTCATAGACCATACAGATTAAATAATAAAGAAAATTAAACATATCAGAAAAAATTTTTGTTTAAATTAGAAAACAAAGGTTTTAAGAACAAAAGACAGTAATCAGATTGCAGTAAACTATAAACAACGAAAAAACATTGAGAAAAGGAAAAGTTCCAACTTGAAAGAACTATAGTTTGAAATGGCAGAGTAAGCAACTTAAACTATATCAAATTTTAGTTCAAAGTGGCAGCATATAGGTTAAAACACGATGATAAAAACCATCTTGTTCTATAGCTGATGATGGCTTCCTTGAAGCTGAAAATATTATATATATAGTATTGGTATATTAATTAAAGCAATTTCTACCATTTTTTGAACTTGAGCTTTATAAATTTTATAGTTACTTTTTAAATTTTGAAAAAATATTTCATTCAATTCATCCTATAATTCTGTAATAATTCAATTCCTTAAAAATATTAAATTAAAAAATTTTACCCGATGTTCTTTAGTACGTCGATGTGACAAGAAATTCCCAACAAAGGGACATTCACAAACGGTGCACCAATTTTGATTTTTTTTACCCTTTCCAGAACCTCCTTTAGAACTAGAAATAATGATTTAAATTATATTATGAACAAATAAAATAGCAATATATAAGCATAAATTTAAAAACATCTATATAAATTTATTAAATACACATTTATTAAAATTTTGATTAAGATAAAAAGTTGTTTGGCCATAGAAACTTTCTGAAATAATAAATAATTCATATTAAATACTGTACTTAAAAATTAATATAAAACCAATTATAATTTAATACACTATTATCATAATATAACAAATGGATTTTAAAAATTCTAACATAAAATATTAAAATAGTAACAAAAATAAAATTAAATACTTACATTTTTCATAAAAACTTTAGATAAACAAACACTATTATGAATTTAATATTTGTATCTAATATTTTACTAAGATTATAAAAACTATGAAATTATATTAAACTTTTGTAGATTATTTAAAACAAAAAAAAAAAATAGTAATTATGATAATTGTTACATGAAACTATTAAGTCAAAATTTTAATTCCAATATTTGAAAAATAATAATCCTATATAAACATATATTTTAAAATATATTGATTACTAACTATATACAATACATGATTCAATTAATATATTAATAACAGAGCTTGAATATACAAACATACCATCAATTAATTCTCGTCTTTCTAGATGATTAATAATTCTCTCTTCCTAATTACTGTGTACTCCATCCAAGAATAAAAATGGAGTTGGAAGTAAATTCATTATTCTCTTCCTTTAAATTGACAATTCACATAAAATATAATTCATAAACTAATTATTATG